>JAOBRD020081262.1:14668-26869 GCA_027575215.2 Hydrozoanthus sils
AGTACAAGAGGATGAGGGATTGAATGGTAACAAACCTGTTTAGCAGTATCTTAGGTGTCCTGGTAACAGATGATGAGAATACAAGAGGATGAGGGATTGAGTGGTAATTAACAAACCTGTTAAGTGGTCTCTTAGGTGTCCTGGTAACAGATGATGACAGTACAAGAGGATGAGGGATTGAATGGTAACAAACCTGTTTAGCAGTATCTTAGGTGTCCTGGTAACAGATGATGAGAATACAAGAGGATGAGGGATTGAGTGGTAATTAACAAACCTGTTAAGTGGTATCTTAGGCGTCCAGGTAACAGATAATGATAGTACAATAGGATGAGGGATTGAATGGTAACAAACCTGTTTAGCAGTATCTTAGGTGTCCTGGTAACAGATGATGAGAGTACAAGAAGATGAGGGATTGAGTGGGAACAAATCTGTTTAGTGGTATATTTGGTGTCCAGGTAACAGATGATATGAGGGATCGAGTGGTAACAAACCAGCTAACAAGTTTCTTAAGTGTCAAGGATACAGATTGAGAGTACAAGAGGATGAGGGGTTGAGTGGTAGTTAACAAACCTGTTTACAAGTATCTTAGGTGTCCAGGTAAAAAAAAAGTGATGAGTGTACAAGAGGATGAAGAGCTGAGCGGTAATTAACAAACCTGTTTGTAGGTCAGCCAACTGTACGCAGATTCTGTGCCATTCCATCCAACGCATGGCTCATCGCCTGAATGGAGATACAAGAATCAGACAAGAAGTTCGATCAAAGTTTAGTGTTGAGATGTTAATGTCGTCATACTATTTTGTGTTCATTTTGCGATAAGCTTTGTAAGGGAATTCTTGGAATGGCATTTATCGTTTCTTTTTCCAGAAGTTAAGGAAGAAGTCACTATATTTACGGATGGAAGCAGGGATTTGGATTTTTCCAGGGAAAAAAGATATTCTCTTTCGTGGGCGACAAGACGCAATTCATGCATGAACATACAGTCATACCCCTAAATTCATGTCATAAACTTAGGCCCGGCTTCATTCCTGTTTTTTTTTAAAAACGAAACGAGCCACTTTATCTTTTTGTTTTTTTTTCATTTCGTGTTTGTTCTTCACGGTTTTATGATGGGGGTAACTTATGCTCTGTACAATATAATTTTACTCGTTAATCTTGATGATTTGATTTCGATATAAAATAAAGTTATGCTCTATGTAATATTAGTATTACCTGCCAACTTGAGACCGCGGAGAAAAGCTTCGTAAACTGTACTGACGTCATCAAACAGACGGGTAACTAGAACTGTTGAGCCGGCAAACCTCCTGGCGCCGTTCGATCCCTGAATAAAGAAAAATAAAAACTAAACATTTCTGCCAGCCATAATCTTTTTTTTCTCTCGAGGTTTATTGATTGTGCTTCAACACAAAGATCCATGATAGGTGACGTTTTTCACAGAGAAAACTGTAGCAATAATTGCATTAACAAATAATTTACAAGAGAAATGCCAAGTTGATGAGGATCGTTAGTAGCTAGTCGTCTGAGATTAAATTGCATTGACTTTGACAAAAACTGATTTCTTACAGAGAATTATGTTGAAAAAGCATACAAGTAGGCTAAATGTTAGAATCAATAGTAACTGGTTTTTATAATTTTTTTCTCTTTCCAATACATTTTTGTTGTTTAACATCTCCCTTGTATTTATTTTACATTTTTTCTATTATATACATTACTGTTTGTAAACAGTCAGTTAGTATCAGACGTGGATAGTATTTATAGCTACATAAACACACTTTTTTTTAGCTTTTTGCAGATATTACAGATGAAGAGCCGTTCTGTGGAAAGCCCTGTAATAAAGCCTTAGTTGATATTGTTGATATTGTTATTATTGCCATAGTTATCATTGTTATCAAATTTGTCATTGTTGGTTTTGTTATTATCACTATCATTAATATTTAACACTTATTCTACTTCAATTGAGGTGAATAGTCGCAGAATATCTACAGGGCGCCAAAGGCGCGAAGAACATATTCATTAAGCCACTATCCAACGAAATTGAAGTAGAATAAGTATTTTAGTATATACCAGCGAGACAACAAATTTCCTTTCAAAAAAACGGAAGATTTTTAAGAAAAAAAAAACTTTTATCACTTGCATCACTAAGCGTGGCGAGACTCACGCGTGAGCAGCCTAACATACAACAAACAAGTTTTGACAGTTTGTCAACTACAAAATTTCGTAAATGGCGTAGAACAGAATTTCTTTAGGCTGTTTTGAATATCCCGTGCTTTTAAAGCAAACTTTTTCAATATCGTGATTCGAAACTGTCGCGAAGAGACTACTTCCATCCGCAATTTTGTTTCGGTCCCATTGTCTACTATTTCGGAGGTAAATATTGTCTCACAACTACTAGTTCTAAACCAAGGAAATCGCGCGTAGCCGAGCTGGTATATACTAATTTCTGTTAATTACTGCAACAGCACAATTAGACCTATAATTTTAAGCCCGCGGTCGTTTATACATAAGTGGATCTGATGTAAAACAGGTAAAATGAAATACGTATTCTCAATCCAAGATTATCCCGAATACCTCACTGTCGAGGCTTGAGGGCGACATCAACCTCATTTCACGAACTGTTGACTTTCATTATCATATCTATATATAAACAGCTTCTACTACAATTTTCCTAAATATTGCACGAGAGACGATGTATCTACTCTACAAGATTAGTGCATGATATTGGCTTCAAGTAATCTTAGATTTAATTTCGTTCTTTTATGACGTAACTGAACACATAAACACAGCAACTAGTTTTTGGTGCAATTGTTTCTATTTTACCCATGACGAAAGGAGCATCATTCTAGGATGATTTCGCTTTTCTTCCCAGTTATGAATGAATGTATTTTAACAAGTTAAAACTTAAGGCAGGAGTACATGTATTCGAAATTTTGTTGGATATTAAGGAACTCGAAAAAGATATTTGAATGAGAAAAATATTGAGTAAAATCAGCAAGCTGTCCCCCCTGGTGAGGGACTAGTACAGCTTTGGTTTGAGGACGGTTTGGCGAATCTACATCAAATATTAAGTGAAAAATTAAGTTTTAAACTTCCCAAAAAATCACCAAATTCAATATTCTCTTTAAAACTACCAATCTTCAAAAAATAAAGTACAACTTAAAACTCATCTTACAATATTCAAGCTGATTCCCCTTCATAGCATTTGTGTTATAAGCGAACCAATTTTACAGACTCAATTCATGGACGAAGATATCGTAAGAAACATAAGAAAAATTGCCACAAACCGCGCTTTGGAGTTTGGATGTACTCGGTCCTTAAATAGCTTAGCTGCCTCTCTCAAACTGACGTGCCGAGTAGTCAATAACAATAAGGAGCCTCAAGATCTTATCTCAGTGAAATTTTTTTAACTTAGCTTATGGAACTTTTAATGACATAACTTTTATTCCTTGATTTTAACATACTATTCTAATATTGAAATTTGATAAGAAAAACTCTTTATAGAAACATTTCAAGTGGACTTTAATAGCACATGAGCTACGCTTATAGGTTTTGCAAGTACATATGTTTATCAAAAGTACTTTGGATTTTAATCATTATTATAATTATGATTGTTGTTAGTACCATTTTTATTTTATCCAGTGAGTAAAATCGTTAAAATACTAGTCCTTATTTAAGTAGCACATGAGAGCTCTACGCTTAGAAACTAACGATAATAGAATCCGATGTTTCGACGACATATTGGTGTCATTATCAAGAGCTATTAACAGTCATGACCAACTCTGAACTCCCAGTCACTCTTATTTAATTCAGTAACCCTTGACAATGGCGACAAGATGTCGCCGAAACGTCGGAATCTTTTCTTGTTAGTTTTTGCAAATAGTTGTAATGATAACAAAAATAGTAATTAGTAGTAATATTAATTATAACAAAAATTGTTCAGCGCGCATTTTGCAGCCAAGCCTCGAGATGTGTTTACGTATATATTCAGTAGAGTTGGGAGACTTTGGGACAGATTGCGTTATGGGGCGCCACTGGCTGCTGCAAAGTCCTTGTGAAGAGGTAAAGAGAGACAACAGCGCCGGATGGAAAACATGCTCTTAGTCTAGCAGTGTGATTCCTTTATAAACCCCGCCAGAAGAAGGCGGCTTAAAGTTCTTGTCCACGGACTGTCAGTGGAAAACGGGCGGCATGGTGAGCTGGTCAAGCACTACCAATATATTTTTATATCCATTAATATATTGGAACATTTTCTAAATCATTAGAGCTCGAGTTTGACGTATTTTGTTCCCGGGCGCTGCCTTAGGATACGGGCATTAAAGCTCTTTGAAAACCATTAAGAAGAAACGTTATCAAAAACAAAGACAATTAAGAATCATTTTCATATATTTATGGTAAAATATAATATTCAAAGAGTTAATGCATGATTTAATTTGGCTCTGTTGTAGTTGATTAGTTCAGCCAATGCTTATTATTACAAGCCGGTTTTTTACTGATTTCCTTGTGCAGTTTGTTAAACATTGCAAATAATAAATTAAAACTTTACAAAAAAAAGTGTTATTTAATGCTTAGAAGCTCAGTTGCTCAAATATATTGCTTTTTTAAATGCTTGTAAACGGCTTTTGATTTGCTGCCGGCCTTTTGCCTTATACTTTAGTTAATTAGTTATTGATTTTACTGTTTTTATATATCTAAATGTTTTGTGCGTTGGACTGCGTTCGAAATGATCACTTTCTCAAACTAGTCGTGTTCAAGGCAAACCCAAATTTGAGTTGTAGCTGGATTTGTCTGTTTACTAGTTGTATTCAAGGCAAAATAAAACCCAAATTTGTTGTCGGATTTGTCCGTCTCACAAGGAGCTGTTTCCTTTGCATTTCTTTGTTTATATAACAATGAGTCCGCGAAATCAATAAATCCAAATTAAGATGGACCGTATACAATAACTGATTGGAAACCCATTTTAACAAGGCTTATTACACCCTCGATCTTTCGCATTTGTAACGAAACTCAAGGAATGAACTTCTTAGCTTGTTGAAAGTAAAACCCGACAAACTTAAATTTAGCCGATGACACAAACCACAGGGGTCAACTTATCTCTGTAAAGGCTATTTTAAACTAATGCAATTTTCCTCTCGAATCCCAAGCAATCGAGTATGAAAAGATCACTGAGTGAAACTTATTAATCATCAGGTACTAACGGTAAAATAAAACCTGAATTAAGACCTTTAAAAAGGTGTAATTAAAACTATGAGCAATTCAGTTCCAAGTGGATGCATGAGCACAATTAATAAGTCACAAAACTGAATAAAATCTACTCTTTAGAAAACGCAACCGGATTCCCGCCGGATAAAAAAGCACATTAATGTTAAGTAGCTGTGAAATGCTTTAACTTATTTCTCGGTCGAACGCGAGTTTGTAACAACAAACAAAATGAGTTTAACGTTTACAAATGGCTTTCTTAATCTGGAATCCGTCCGGTAATATGCTGTGACTGTGAGAGAATGGACCAACTATCGTTGACGTTCAAATTAGAAATGCATGAACCCAATGCGACCGAAGAAAGTTATTCAAATCACTGAGGATCACAATCATTCAACGGAAGAAAATGTTGGGGTTTTTAACGGAAAATTGATTTGAATTAATGCTTCAGTCGTTGGAAAAACCAATTTTCTTTAAGTATACAATATCACAGTTGTCTTTTGAAAGTTTAGCGCGGTATAAAGTGACTACAACCCTGCCGTTACGTTAAGTCGGTGAACTTACCTCAATTTCAACGCTCTGGCAGTCTAGGAGTTTGTCTACTTCTGCCTTCTTTGTGGACGAACGCATCGATCGTTGAGAATCAGTCCTGCTCATTTTGTAACCACCACACGCTTCTAAGAACAACCAGTGTCTACCAATACTCCGCAACTTATAGTACAGCTCCTGTATTGAAGGACTGGCAACCGTATATTAAATTACCATATGATGATCAAGCTATGCAAAAACTTCAATTGTAGTATTAGTGTTACTCATGCATAAAATAAGAATTGGAGTTTTGCCACAAAGTTTTCCGTTATCTAATTGCTCTTGGCAACAACAGTAAAGAAGGTTGTATGGTTTTAATATTCATGTAAATTGCTACGGGAATATATTTCTTCATGTGCGAACATTTTTATACTTTTTAAATGGACAGAGTGTCGAAGTTACCCATCGCGTGTCAAATACCTTGATTACAAATATCTTCGGACCTTAAACTTTCGCACATTAAAGTTCGGACAAACAACGACACGGATAAAATATATACGTGGAAAATTCATCAATAAACTTAACTGGTTTACAAATGTAAAACGGCAATGAAGGTTTCTTTTTGTCCGAAAATTTTTGATATTTAGAAATACGAATGTTTTTCGTATTTTTAAATATCACATGTAAACGAACAAGTATAGCCAATACAACGCAGTAATCATATTTTCTTATAGGATACTAGCCTTCTTCAGGTATGGTTTATCGTCTGATTATTTTGAATGTTATCCGCAAGAGATAACTGTACATATGAGCGTAAAAAGAGGGAGGCATAAGAGGGTCCTGGAAACCGCAAAACCACACAAAAAAAAGTTATAAAACCGCAATACCTTTGAGCGTAAACAGACCCACCAGAAGTGAGACGGCTGATACTAAACAGGTCTGCAATTACATTTTCACCGTAAATCGTGGCAGAAAATTAATAAAATCCGCAAACCGTAAAACCTCAGTCTTGCCAAACCGCAGCACCGTAAATTAATCAAAAACGACGCAAAACCGCATCACCGCAAACCCTTACGCCCCCCTCTAAAAATGTTTAAATTGCAATCAGGCATGATAAAATGTTTAAAACTGTAAGTGTATAGTTGGCTTTGGTTGAAAAATTGTTTAAGTTTACCGAACGACTTTCGGGACATATAAAACAAGATGCCGGAATACCAATTAGATAAGATCGCTTGGAAGTTGTTTTGAGAACAAAGACTTCGGTAAACTGCGAGAATATTTGTGTACATGGTCATTCCCTGCATGTTTTGTCACGGATCGAATGCCACGCTTCTAAAAAGAGACGTTTGTAAAATAGTGTTCTGTGGTGACAATTCGGGCGTTGCCGAAATCAATGGAACGGCCATGCTTTATCACTTGTTGTGCTATTTTTGAGTTTTCAGTGTTTCTAACAGAAAGTGAAGTGATGCGAGCTGGAAGTTTCTATAGCTGTTTCTGAACGGAAAGTGAAGTGCTGCGAGCTAAAGTATTCTCTTTCAACTGTTTTGTATATTAGTAGCTTACTGGGTTTTGCGACGAAAGCAAGAAGTTTAATTGTTTAACTGAAAAGCGTAGTACTCATCAATGTGAACACTGTTTAGCGATGTGTCGATCTAGAGGGAGACAACTAGTACACGCTTTTACGAGTCTTTCAGCTCAGAAGCTTCATTAGGCATTGGGTTTGGTTTTGTTCCCTAGTTGCGCGAATTATTAGCGGCTGCTCTCGAAAACCAAAATACTCGATGGGTCAAAAAGTTAACGAGTCATGTACCGGCGAAACACGACACGAATTAATGTATCATACAACAGAGCTGACCTCAATGGGCGAATTGTTTGATTTGGTTAGATCAGCTCTTATCTTAGGAAGCGAAAATGAAAGTTTGATGAATATTTTCAATATCAATTAATCCAGCGTTTGACATTGTTTGAACCTACCTCGTGTTCTCGCAAATTCGTCGCAAAATACTCGATTCTCTTCCAAAGCATGTGGATACCGCTGATCAATGTATCGCGTGTTTAGAAAATCATCTAGAGACAGCCAGCCATCGGAACAAAAAATAGAGTTTGGAACTGGCTATCAAACCTACCCGATCCATCACGAACAGTAGTCTGGCTTCGGCGCTAATCTGCGAGGGATTAGTGTCCTGTCCATAGGTATTCATATCCGCTGAATACAACGGAAACTCGAGATAAGTGCCGGCCTTTGAGCCACTTAGGCTTGAGAAAGAATTTAGCTTTAGCTTTGTTTAAGATTGCATGTGTAATTCACACAAACTTATTTTAGTTTTATCAGATATCATTTGCATAGTTAGTTTATTGCCTAATATAGTTTAGTCTAGTTAATGTATTTTGGTAAGGTTTGCAAAAACTTTTAAACAACATAATTATGATTAGTATGGTTAGTTTATTTAAACAAATTCGCTATAAATTTGGTATGAAGATCCCCATGGGGAACCAAATAAATGTTATTTTACTGTAATCGTATGAGCAGGCCGATAATGCAAACACACCTTCGTACAACTAACAATTCAGAGAAACTTTGCTTTTCATACAGTAAATGTAACCACAAACTATGTAACTGAAATATTTTGGTCAATCGATCCATTTGAAATGAATAAAAAATGAAATGAAATGGATAAAAATACTGATATTGGGCACGTTGTGTGGTCTGAAAAACAAAGCAGATTAGTTCAAGATTGATTGTTGCTATCAAGATTATCAGGGCCCGGTTCCTCAAAACCTGATTAGCGTTAACCCAGAGTTAATTACCATGACGGTTTTGAGGAACGGGGCTTAGGTTATCAAAACCATTGAGCATCGTAGAGGACCAGCTGTCAAAAGCAAAACAAGACTGAAAAACAATTTTATTGATCTGATATCAAAAATGTACAAATTAAATTTTGGATCTCGACTGTTGCATTTCTAGCGTTCTGATTGGCTTACTCGATCACGGTTAGCAGCTCATACACCAATGGCCTGTATCAACAACATCAGTTAATTGTACCTTTATAAGGGTGTAACGTAATTGATATACGTTATTGGTGCTTTTCATTTCAGTAAACCTGTTTTTGCTTGACAAATGGGTTTTTTAGGCCCCAAGTTTTGTCGGACTGTGACGAAAAAAGTGCTTTGAGTGGCAAAAAAAGAGGGTTATTCATCAAACAGGAAAAAATACCTTAAGGTAACTATTTTTAGCGACTACTAAACTTAGCGATTGTGTCTGACGACGCATTAGCGATCGACAACTAATTTTAAAAATTTTAAGGATTTTTAGTGAACATTTGTCAGTTAAACTTACATGTTCTGGAATATAACAAAGTGTGTCGACCTTTTGCATCAACACCATAGGTAGCAGATGAAATTAGGTAGTAAGTTTTAGAAAAGGGATCCTCGCCGGGGTTTAGATGGTGTAGAAGTCGTGAAACATAACAATCATCAAGCATAAAATTTGTTAAATTTCGAAATGGATTTCAATGCGTTTTGAAATTAAATTGGTTCTTTATTACGCAGAGGAAGGGGAGGGGGGGAGGGTAGAACCTTAATTTTAGCGCTAACTAACTATATTAAGTTCTAAATATTAGTGATGTTTTCAAAACCGCTAAAATCGATAACGTTCAGTAGCCGCTAAAAAAAAGTAGTCAAGATAAGCTACAACAAAAACAACTAAACACCCTCAGATTTATTAGGGGGAAAAATCCTGTTGATTGAGGAGATTAAACGGAATTTTGGTCAAGCTGTTTACGTGTCTAGTTATACTAGAGTTACCTTAAGGCTGGCCAACCCAACCTCGCCGAGTTAATTGGGTAAAAAACTGTCTTGAACAGTTGGAATATATGTACTGACTTTATAAATTTGGTCATTCTCAAATATTATACCAACGAAAATTCGAGCTTTCTCCGGGGGAGCATGTCCCCGGACCCCCACACGTAGGATTCGCTCGCGTCTACGACAATCGCGCAAAGGCAGCTCGCGCCTTCGGCGCTTGCTCGGCCAAATAAGTGATTTCATACTGCGTGCCTCGGTTAATATTATCTCCTGGCTACGAAGCCGCAGATAAATAGATACGAACTTAAAGGGGCAATGTTACGCTATGGGAGACTAAGTTCTAATCTACTTCAAGTTAATGTGTTCGATCACCGAAACAAATTCGCGTGGGTCAGCTCACGTGGAGTACAGAGAAAGATTTGCAGTACGTGAGAAAGATTTGCAGTTAGTTTACAATATTAATGCACTTCTGAGTTTTCTAACGATTTTCTACAGCACTTAAATGGAATCGGATAAAGGAGCAACTGCAGAATACCCTGCCACCCAATATAATCTTTTGTTCTTAATCGTATTAATATACATCTATTTTTATAGAACGAGGAATGCGTAGTAATAAGTTACCGTAGTGGCAGGGTATTCTGCAGTTAAGCTTAGGATAAAGTTATTAGTAAGGAGTTAAGTTTTACAATCAGTTTCTCAAGTCAAGTATCGATTGAATTTGCTTTTGCAGTTATGGCGCATGAACTCGATTGTTTGTTCATAATTCTTTCGTTCAGCGCATCGTGCAGTCAATGACCGTGATATTCAGTTTCGCTACAATTTATTACAATTTAGGATGTGACCTGTATGTTTTTTGTTTTCTTCTGCAGTTGACTCCAAAGGTCGACCGCTTCCACGACAAAGATAGAAGTACGGTGGATCTCGAAGTAATTTTAAACGCTTAGAAAAAAATATAAGAAATGTTGACAAAAATGATAACGAAGAGGTGAAATGTTGTTGTTAAGGTCAATAACGACAAACAAAACTTCAGGATGGATAAGCTGCAGTCCGATTTACCACTCTACGATTTAAATGGCCAACCCCAAAATCAAGTTATCTCTCACTAGAACCTAGTCTCCCGAGTCAGGACATTGCTCCTTTAACTCAACTGCTCCACGTGCATGAACTTAATCTTGTTTATCCAGTGCTTTTCCTCCTCTCCAGAAACCAACACAAGCGTTAAGAGTTGAGAACAGCACAGCAACCAGGAGGAGAATGACGGCTTTGTTGGTTTGGATGTTATTATTCGTATTTGCATACCCCATGGTTAGTATCATAAACATGATGTTCATCTGCCAAAAATGAAATCAATCATTTACTGTCAAGATCGTCCTTGAAGCTAAGCCTAATAAAGTTCCAAACTTGATCGCACATCAACAGTGTAAGAAACCAAATTGAACCACCCTACACATTACCTGTAGTCTGTTTGCATGCGGTTGGCTGGGAGTTGTTTTGTTTTTCAGCGCGGAAAACTCTCAAAGCACGGTTGGATTTCGCGGTCAAGCGGCATTGGGTGCGAGCGAAAATGATAAGGAGGGGAGGAGGGGGGTGGGGGTGGCGCTCGACCACAATTAAATATGGCGGCAATGCCTTCCTCTGTTAGTTCTATTTAGTCATCACTGCATTCGGGATATGTGGATGCAGTGTTATGACTAATAGAGCTCCAATCATACTTCAACCTCCAGCTAATCTTGTTTAAATTTCAATTTTCCGTGCTAACAAAACACCCAACGGCCTTCAAGCAGGCTAACATAACTCTCATTTGTTTGAATAACCTAATACTTATCATAACGAGACTGTGCTCATGGTTATTTTTTGGAACGAGATTGTAAGGAAATAACAACAAAAAGTGCCAACTCCGACGATTACAATGCCGATGAAAATGACGATAGCAATGACGATAAAAATGATGATAGCAATGACAATTACAATGACGATGACAAAGACGCTAGCAATGACAATGACAATGGCGATGCAATGACGTTGACAATGACGATAGCAATGACGATAGCAATGACGATGACAATGACGATTACGATGAAGATAACAATGGCGATAAAAAAGACGATTACATTGACGATTACAAAGACGCTAGCAAGGACGATGACAATGACAATGACGATGACAATAACGATTACAATGACGATTACAATGACAATAGAAATGACGATTACAATGGCGATTACAATGACGATGAAAATGACAACGAAGATTACGATAGCTATGGCAATTACAATGACACTGACGATTACAATCACGATAGCAACTTAACTTACCGAGATGCGACCGGCAAGAAGCAAACGCTTGTTTCGTTGAAGTTCAAACGAGTTTGACAAAGTTAGCATCAGCGACTGACCGAGTAGAAAAAATCCTATTGATCTACATAGGTGTGCATCAAACGCTGTTGGCTGAAAGAGACAAAAGACTAATTTCTTCTAAAAGTATTACTTTAGTTTTAAAAACCCTTTCGGCTCAAGGAACACTACCAAACAGGGCATTGGCAGTTACTAAATAACACGTGTTCTTTCTCCAAATAGCTGGGAAATCAGGGCTTTTAAAAGGCGTTGGTCCCTGCGGTCGCCAAGATAACAAAACAACCCCCCCCCCCACTACAAGAACTTTGTCTATAGCTGCCAGAAT
>JAOBRD020081372.1:0-10353 GCA_027575215.2 Hydrozoanthus sils
TAACGCCTTTAAGTAATTATTCTGAATGTCAATTAAAGCATCAGTACAGTTACAACCGTCTCTGTAAGCATATTGATAAGAAGCCAGATTTTTTTCAAACGCCTCTTTACTAAAGTGATGGTAGACTGTCTTTTCGAAGCAACGAGCAATGACTGGAGTTACACTAATTCCCCTGAAATCCACGTACTGCGTAGGCGTGTCAACTTTGGGAAGCGGGCTAATGTTAGATTTTTGTTTTCATGCGCGAGGCCAGGCCTGGGATGAAAGAGAAAAGTTCCACACCATAGCAATCACTGGGGCTTAAACTAAACAGTTATCCTTCCACACCAAGTATGGAATGCCGCCTGGTCCCGAAGCAGTTTTCTTGATCTTAGAGAGCGCTAAAAGCACATCGTGTTCCCTTAACATAGGTGGTGGGTGTTTCTCACAATCTATGACAAGCGGTGCTGGCTCACTATAATGTTCATCTTTACAAAGATCCCCAAAAGAACTTGTTCAGACCAGCAAGAAATTCGTTGTCCAAACATGGAAGAGATTTTCTAAGTGTTATGCTGTCCACTTGGCGCCACCATTGTTTAGTTCCGCGTGCACCGTTAACCTCCCACTGCCTCCGGTTCTCCTCGATCATTTTTGATATTTTATCTGAGAGGTCCCTTACCTTGTTTTCTTTTCCCGCGTCAGCAGCCCTCTTCTTTTTTATCAAAAGATGTTTCAAAAGTGGTGATATCCAAGGGGGGTCCCGTGTTGACATACTAACAGCCCTAACCGGGAAGCATTGATTCATTACAGAGTGTAGAATATCATTTAGTAAATTTGTGGCAGAGTCAACATCTGTGGCCTTTACCACAGGAGACCAGTCAGTTTTTTGTAGAATTGACGAAAAGTGGATTTTTCTGTGCTGCCTGTAATCCCTGCAACTGCACTTCTTCCGAATGGATTTAAATTTCTTAGCAGGAGGAAGGGCAACGCCCCCATGATCAGTTTTGATTAAGACTTGAAACAGGAACGGCTAATCGTAAAGTTCCGATTTGTTTGTCAAACAATTATCCAAAACTGAATTACCGCGAGTGGGAAAATCAACAAGTGCAATAAGACCAGATCGCAATGCCCCACAATGGCGTCGATGAGATTGCTCTCCATATAATTGAACTTTGGTGGATGGTACAGACCAATAACAAGCATCCGATGACCTGAGGGTAATAACAGCTGTGCACCAAGCATCTCAAACAACTTGTCGCGCCATAAATCCAATACTTTCAAATTGTTCCTTACATAAAGTGCAACCACTCCATTCTTTCGTTTGTCAGTTCCAGCCCAGTCCCTGTCTCTTCTGAAAGTATTGTAGCCCTCGATGGAAACTATTGCGTCAGGTATTAAACTATTGAGATGTGTCTCGGAAATAATGCTACCATCAATATCCAGTGTTCTAAAATCTGCCGCTAGGGCCACTGGGGCCCTGACTTTATTTTTGGTCTTACTTAGGCCACATGTGTTTAGGAACAGGCATTTAGGAACCGCGAACAAGCTCTGAGTAGGTGAAGCAAGACATTTGTTAGTGATTTTTACACGGAAGAGATTGTTCCAATTAACGCCCGCATTCCGGCAGTCTTTGGGGTGTTTTGCGCCATGCTTTGAAACTATACAGGGGCCTTTATGATCTTTAACAATGACCGACGCCATTGTAGGTGGCACTGGAGTAATGAAGCGTGAGATGTTACAATTAACACCCGCCATCTGGCAGTCCTTTGGGTGTTTTGCGCCATATTCTGAGACCATGCGAGAGCTTTTGTGACCTAGAACAATGGCCGATGTCTCTGTAGATGGCACCGGAGTAATGAAGCGTTGCCTTTGCTGGTTGAATTTTCTGAGAAAAACTAGTTTTCCAGCTCTAAGACCTTTCTTGCGCAGGATGTTGTTTGCCTTAAGAACTTCAAGTACTGAATCGGAGACGTCATCTGTGTTAACTGTTCTTAGATCCCATAGTTGACTCCGAGAATAATAAATTCTTGACTCGCATCGCTGGAGTTCTGAAGTATGCAAATTCGTTGTTCGCTCCAAAATGGCGCAATCTGCCAAATTCGAAAGCCATGTTGAAATAGGGCCAGGGTTTTTTGGTATATCTTGAAACACAGTAATGTCCAAAGGAGGATCATGTCCTGGGATTGCTAGGCTAATTACGCCATGCTTTGTATCTTTACATAAAACTCTTGTTGTGCGATGAAATACAACTCTTGCTGCAACTCTCACAGTATACCGATATAGGCCATAACCAAGTTCAATAATATGCTCCTCTAAATTCTCGCAGCGCTCATTTTCCAATTTGTGGATGTAACTAATATACACATGATCAGTGTAGAAACAATTTCGATAATACGCGTGCTCTGATTGGTCTATAGGTATGTTCACTAGCCTGTGCAAACACGTTTTTGACGTCACAAAACTTTCAAAGAAAACTTTGAGTATTGTTTTTCATACAAAAAACAAAATTTCAGACGTTACAAATTGCTGAATGTTGAAACTGTTCTCAGTTTTGTTGTAGCAGGATTACAACGACCAGAGCTGAAAAATACAGAAGAGAAAGTAATACTTGTTTTGCAAATCTGAGTACGGATCGATGAACGGGCTATATCTGAACCGTTGACTGTGATGCAAACGTAAATCAAACGAAAAAAAATATCTATTACTTAATTTAGTTAACAGCTGCAGAGCCTAGATAGTTTCTGAAATGTTTACCTAGTGTATATATAAGCAAAGTAACAAGTTAACTCAATCAACTCCGGTACTTAATAGCAGTTGCAAACTGATTTGAAATGGAAGCAACGGGCACGCGTGATACGATAAAAACACAACTTAAATATTCAAATCTTCATTATATAAGTATTATGAAAAACTAACGGGAAACAAAAATACCAGGAAGTGAATACAGTTACAATACCTGTTTGCAAACTCGAGGAGTTTGGTGACTCGGCAAATAACAATTGCCGGTGTTCTTATGTCAATTGGAAAGAAAATGCGGCAAGAAGAATTCAAAAAGCTCATTGTTCGTTCTTAGAAGTTGAGTTAAAAAATCCTGAATATTAAAAAGAGATTTCAAATCTCTCAAAAATCATTCAAAGCAAGCATACTGATGCTAAATGGAAAGTTGAAAAAGTTCTCAATCGACTAAGGCATTAAAACAGAGCACGAACAAATCACAAACCTAAAAAAAATCGAAAACCTCAAAAATTATTGAAGCTGATTTCGGCGATGCATAAAGATAAGTTTCATCTGAATCTCTACCTGAGTTGTTATTAAATGAGTAAGTTTAACCTTCAAATCTTTCGGTGTAAAAGTCTTTAAAGCCAAAGAAATCTGTCTAAATCAAACTTTTTAAAGTCCGTTTGCTGGCGATGATTAAACAGAGAGCGCTCTGTCCTTCGTAATTAAGTTGACTCTGAAGCATTGAGACGTTTCCTAATTTTGCTATGAGCAGCCAAATATACTTTGATAACTGTGAACCTGTTTGTTTGCATTTTTTTTGGTTTTTGTTTTGGCTCTCGAGCAGGCACAAACACTCGACCTTCGTTCTCGTGTTTGAACAGATCTGCTCTCGATTTCTCCCAACGCACCTCGGTTTGCATTAGCCTGCGTGTGCAAACGCGGTAGCTGTGTTTCGTTTCTTAAATAGTAAATACAGGTACGGAGAAAGGGTAAAGTTAGAATAAGATACTGTGGGAAAGGGTAAAGTTAGAATATGATACTGTGGGTTTAGAGAGAGACGGACAGTTGACGGCATTTTGTTCCAGAGCTTTACAAAATGGGATAAAAATGACTTATTAAATGAACGTATCGTCCATTTAATGCCTGTTAGGTGTACTAATCACCAAAGTGTTCTATGCAGGTTTTGAGTGTATATTGTAAGATCAAATGATGTATGTGAATAGCAAAAGCAGTTTTCTAGCTATCCGTTTGTGTTAGCAGATCTTGAGGGTAGACAATAAACTAACCTGGTAGCTAATGATAACCATCTTTTAGTCTCCGGATAACAGATGAACTTGATTAGGCTCTTGGTTGGCTTATCCACTTTGAAGTGTAAAACTTGCTTCAGCTTTGATGCGACCAGCCCTTACTTTGAACCATAACCTTGAACTGGCCTATTTTCTGGTCTCTCGCTCAACTGCACTTATGTGTGAAGCTGCATGTGCTGTGAGATTGAAGTTGTGGCATAGCTTGTCTAGGTCATCATCCCCTAAGGAGATGTCCTCGGTGCGACATGCAGTTCAGGATTGGTTTTGGTAGCATGGCAGTGGCTGACTTTGGAATAAAGTTTTTGCAATATGCTTCATTTGTAATAAGTGCTGCACTTCTAGGCCATTTCTGGCTCAAAAACTCTGAGTCTTTCGCTACAGGAGGACAGGGTTTAGTTGGCACCCCTTTTCCTTCAGGTATTGAGCCAGAGATAGCATTGTGTAGCATTTGCTTCTTTGCTCTGGCTGAAGAGAAGTCAATTTGTACTACAAGGGCAACAGGAATCTAAAGTTGCAAAAACAGGCATTAAAAATTACAGAAATTAAAAACACCTCAATAACAATTTTTCACTTTATCTCTACCAAGAGCTTAAAGAAAAAAACAATAAGTGAATGGGAAAAAAATTCTAAAAAAGCATACTAACAGAGAAACAACTTAATTTGAAAATCCATGTGGCTCATTTATTGACAAGGCTCTTAAGAGTAAAATTTGGAACAGAATATAATTTACTTACTTTGTCAATGCTAGTTGGCATCAACCACTTGCTCTTTTCATCAGTACAGGCCACAGATTCACGCATCTGAACACCAGTCTCCAAGGCATAAAGGACAGCCCCAATATGCGAACATGATTCAGCTAAGCTGTTTAAGAAAAAAATGGCACAAAAAGCATTATAATTAATCAATGCTGATGGGCAGTTTCGTCAGGGATATCTGGGATTTAATTTGGTAGCTTCATAAGCTTAGTGCAAAATAAGCATGTTTACTTCATTATTAGATAATTATCTTGGCTTAATTGTACCATGCATCATGTGCACATTCAACATTCATAAAAAATAAATGAAAAGTTTAGGAGGTATTGACTCCCTGAAATAACTAAAAATCTAAAAGTATCAGGGTGTCAATATACAGGTGAAAAATATATTTAAATAATCAGTTGTGCTGAAGGTTATTGCCTTAGTATAAAATTTCACAAATAATTTATCAGAGGTGGATAACTAATGTTATGTCTAATTTTTTAAGTTGTTTAATGTTTTCCATGATAAAATGTCAGAAATAATACATAGGTACATTACTATATCAATTCAAACAACTGTTTCACGAAATGAGACCTGATTATCCAATCTCACTAGCAACGTATACGTATGCCAACAAAAAAGTATGTTTACCCGGCCATGCAGTTAAAATGAGCAGTTATCACTTCCCCATCTTCTTTAATTAACAACCAAGTATTTGTTGGTGTTTTGGAGGTACACTGCAAATGTTTGAACTGAAAGAGAACATAGGAACCATGTTCAAGCATTGAGTCAGCGAAATCTTGTTTTCTGTGCTTACTACACGAACACGCGTAACAGCAAAAAGTTCATACAAAAATTGCTACTTACACGGCTTGTGACGACGCAGGATTTGTCTATCAACGACTGGCGAAGAAATTGTATGCCTCAATGGTTTTCGACCATTCATTTTCGTTGCCGTGTAGAAGCTTGTTTGAAGAACCATCTGTTGTTTGTACCACGGCAGACATTTTATTTTGTCTGACCACCAGTTCATTGACCGGAAGTAAAAATGCGCCCGCTAAAGTCACCTACTTGCTACCCAAGAGTTTCACAAATGGCTGTTTAATTCTTTTTAAAAGCCTTGATAGCCTTTTATCATATTTTAACTTTCGCGATTAGACAAAGCAATTTTTAAACCAAAAACAACAACAACAACAACAAACAATGAATGTTACCGACCAGTGTGGCTTCTGCCAAAGGTTTTTCAGAGAGGGTCGCTAAAGTTCTTCAACATTTCAATATCAGGGTCGACCATAAACCTATTCGATTCATCTCCAATATACTTAAAAACCAAAAGACAAGATCGCAAAATAGGCTTTCAGGGGATTTGTATATGAGATCAGATCTAAAGATTGTGATTGTGTTTATATTGGTCAGACATCACGCGCACTAAAAACAGGCAGGAAAGAACACGCAAATGTCATAGAAATTTGGATAAAAACTCCTTGATGGCCAAATACCATATGCTTTACAACCACCAAAAAGATTTGAAGAATGTTGTAGTTGTTGAACAATCACCGGCGTGGCGACAAAGACTTGTGCTCGTCAAGCTAACGAGCACAAGAACACTACAAAAAGTATACAATAACATCGATAATTTTTAGGTCCATAAGTGATCTCTACAGACCATTTCTACACATAGATTCCTTCGAGATTCAATACATCACACAAGCGGAACGCCGTTTGATTATTTTGCATTTTAACCTTGCTGAGTAAGGAAACAGTTCGTCTACCCAAACGTCCGTAACTATATATAGATTTTTAGTCAGTGTTAATTTTCTAGAGTTTACACTTTTTTAATTTTTAGATAATGATATTGTTTTAAATTAAGCTAATTTAGCTAAGATTTTTTGTAGAGTAACAAACGTTAAAAGTATATTTCTATGAATTACTTATAAAAAATCTAAATACTTAGTCGAGTTCAAAATATAATAGATTTAAAAGAGGAAAAAATATATATATTGAAATATATTAAAATGCGCTTTAATGCTAAAAATGAAATATTGTCAAAAACTCCCGCCTAGGGCTAGGCAGTCACAGTTCTTACCGATTGAATCAAGGACACACGCACTAATACTATTGTACATAAACATGAATGCTTACTTAAAACAAATGGCCATGCAGGTTCAAAATCTTACCTGGATTATTCTCTGTAGTATTGTCATTTGGCGCAGAAGCAGCTGCGTGTATTTGTTATGAGAAAAAGACAGTGTTATTCTTTGCAACTTCATTTTCGATTTTAATTTCGAGGCCGAGTCTAATTTCGAAAAAAATCCCACGTTTTTGGCCGAATTCGTATTAACCTTCTTTGAGAACTAGGCCAAAAGACAAGTTATTTTATTCGAAATTTGACAAGGACTTGTTTCATTACCTTTTAATAATCTAGCAGACAAATTATTACTTTCCCTTTTTTTAGTTTTTCAAGACTTCGCGCGCACGAAACTTCGTTTTATCTTGATTTTTGCTCGCGTGATGAACTAGTTGCCATGGATAATTTGTAATTGCCCATGTAAAGTTTTAAACGGAGGGCAATTACAAATAAAATCGAGGGCCAAATTCCGCCTAAAGTTTGTCTGCTATGTTATTACGAATTTAATTTTAATTTCAATTCTAATTTCTAATTTTAATTTTAATTTCAAAATTTTAATTTATCATTATTAAGTATTTTCATTGAATTTCAATTTCAACTAAAAATTCATTTAATAAGAAATAAATTTTTTGTTGAAATTTCGAAAATTTCCATTTCAATTTCAATTTCGACTTTAATCTCAATTTCAATTTCAATTTCAAGATCATTTTTACTTTCAATCTTTTTTGTTAAAATATGCACGTTACCAGCAACTCACCAAAACCAAGTGAAAACAAGATGACTGCGCATATCTAACGGAGTCGTTGAAAAACGCCAAGCATACTTGAAGCCAATCGTAATATGCAAATGGGGCGTTTTTCTGTTTGTATATAATAAAGAAAAACAAACATTTTAATTTTTTGCAATTGCAAGTAAACAGTACTTTTCAGCAATACTTTTTTCTACTTTTAATATTTATAGTAAAATATCTATAACTTTATAAGTATACTAAAAAGATCGAAAAGAAATCGATTTAGCTTACAAGGTCTTTATTTTGAAATTTTAAAAATTCTTGCATTTCCTTCTTGCTAACTAGGAAGCCATTCTCAATCAAAGTTATTTTAGCAACTTGACTGTGTGCATGGTTTTTGCTATTTTAGCCGAGGCAAAAGAAATGCACAATTAAACATCAGAGTTTTCAACTAATTAGTTAAAGTTTATGTAACTGATGTAACGCGTATGAGCAGTTTTGTTTCTAGTTATGTAGCACTCGCAATAAAGTAAATAAGACAATTGAAAGTAAATCAACTGTTTTCTCGTTCCCTGTTTCTCGGAAAGTTGAAAAGAATTCCAGTCGCATTAGGTATGAAGAAAAATATGGAACTACTAAGAAGCATTCGTTATCGACCTGTTATTGGTATGAAAAATATATTGGGGAGTGAAAAATAATAAAAGTTCATAAAGAAATCTTTCTCTATCAGGAACTGATTAATTTTAAAACTTTAAGCTCAACGGAAATAAATTGTAATTTATTTATCTAGTCCAGCTGAGTTCTATGAACTAGATAGGACAAGTAAAGCTTGCGGAAGTAAACCGGACCTAAACAAGAAGGCCTTGGTTAGAAACTGCATGGTTCTAACGGAAATTGCATTCGAGTTATAAATATACAAAACCGTACCTAAATCCTAAGATTGAAGCAGGAGTTTTTGTTCCCCACTGCATAAGAATTTTGCATTTGTGGTAAACACTTGGGTAAGCGACACAGTCATGGAAGACAACAAGGCGTTTAGCAAATACTAAGTTAACAATGGCTATGGTCTTTGGGAAAGTTTCGCATAACTTACTTTAACGTTTCGCACGACTGCTTCACGATCTGATTCGTGATAAGAACAAAGTAAATGAGAATGTTCTATAACTACGAGCGTATGCTTCCGTTATTAGGAGCGCAGCCAGCCAATATTTGCTTACAAGTAAGCCCATAATCACAGGTTGACGTGGCTTTAGTCCCGCTGATAAATTTTTGAAAGTATTTTGTCTTTTAAATAAGACAAAATGGAGACAAAAACCAATTTCTTTTTTACACTGATGGAATTTGCATCCATTCCAGAATGTCTAATTCTCAAAACTTCTTTGGGATACATGCTCCCCTCGCTCGTCTGTGTCAATATATGGTATGAGGTGATGCTGTTATTCTTTATAAAAGTCGAAGAGAAAAGTCCATTATAGAACGAACTCGAGGAACCATTTTATCTGTCCTGTAGCTCCGTTTTTCGTAACAAGAGAAACTGGATAGAGAAAAGTGCTAGGGTTTTAAATAAAAACAACTTGTACCCCCGGGTTTACCTGGCCTACTAATAGCTACCAGTCTATTTATTTCATGCTCGGTCCTGATATTTTACTGATACCTCTACGCTGAACCGAAGCGTAAAAAGAAAAAAGACATACAGATGATTTCCGAATAAGTCAACGGCAAACAAGGAGCAGTAAATGAGAGAAGCTGATTGTATATTTAAACTTGAACCAACCACGTGAGTTAAAAAAACCCGAACTGAAATAAGAAACAGTAAATTTGGCTGCGGCTCTTTGTCCTTAATTTTCTGGCGATTTGATTTTGAGCCTCAAATTGTTCTTCAATTGTTCTTATTTCAATGTGTGTTTAAATTGAAGAAAAACGAAGCCTGTTAAGTAATGCAATACATGTATTAGAAAACGAATTTGATCCGGCAATTATTCATTCCTCAGTGGGGATTTATCGCGGATTCGCCGAGGCATTTTCCCGAGATCATTTCCAGTGATTATAAACTGTGAATCACTTCTTATTCAATCTGTATTACCTTAAGTCAAACATTGAACCTCAAAAGAGTTTGTTTCTTTTTTAAAAAAATAAGCGTTCGAGACCGAAATCTAAGCTTAAATTGTTCTTGAATTTTGGCTAATCTGAGTCTAGTTGTTAAGGACATCTAATTTTAAGGCTGAGACTGTTTTACAATCGTTATATTACATGTTCTCCAAAGTGTACAGTAAGAAAATAGAGTAATAATAATGAGTCTTGTATAGTGTTCTTGTAAAACTTCCACGCATTTTACACTAGCTAGAAACAATGTTGCACTATCGACTATTAAAATTATTGTCTACTATCCGGCCCATTTTAAGCTGTTTATGTGTATCTGTCGTTTATGCGGAAACTTTGAGATTTGTTTTGTGACAGTGAGGTAAAATTTAAAAGATTTCTTTTTAAAACATCTAAACCTACTTAAAATTCGCTTGAAAAACTGGAACTATTATATATGTAAAAAATGCTATAATACTGCACAAATCGGCCTCAAGTCAACATTATTGGAAAAAAAAACGAGTGAAAAAATTACATTGATGACGTCGTATTTTTCAAATGCGATGTCTGTATATCTGGAAAATATTGAGCTTCCTTTGTTTATTTATTTATTTATTTACATTATTTAAACAGAAATTCCAGTTCAGCATAGCTGGTTTAAATGGAGATCTG
>JAOBRD020081587.1:0-10351 GCA_027575215.2 Hydrozoanthus sils
CCGTCCCTAGTTGCTCGTCACTTTGTTTATTGTTCCACAAAGGGAAAAAATCTCGGTTTTCTTCTCTTATTTAAAAAATAAGTGGCAAAATATAGATGTCTGTTTCACCTGTGTAGCATTGGAAAGTACTATGTTTTGAAGGGGCTTTTATATATATAGCAACACGTTTACTGGTTTTTATCAACTAGAATTGACTTACTAATTATATAATCAATATTTCTAGAAAAAATTCCAATGCCACCCGTTTGTTCTCCTTCAATAAGAGCTCATTGCATTGCTACCAAAGTTCACTGCGCGCCCTGACGGAGCCTTGTTTTCATCGGAAGACACAAAGTTCGAAAACAAACAGACGTTTTACACTTCGTTGTATTTCAATGCAAACTTAAACAAACCAAAATAAATTCAGCACTATCAAAGCCTTGGGATATACGTATATGTTTAGGTATTGTGTTTCAACTATTTTTGAACGTCTCTTGCTGAATACAATTAGTGACCAAATTTTAACCATATACATTATATTCCAAACCTATTGTCGAAATGTTTGTCGAAGGTTAGCAATATGTGTTTTTGATGTTGTGAATGTTAAAAAGTGCAATATATGTAATAAACACTGCACATCATTATTATCATCATTCTACTAAAAAACTGAAATACAACAAGCCTTAATTAAGGTGTTTATATTTTTGCAAACAATGTTAAATTTAGCATTGCTACCGCAAACTCTCTGTGATCGAGCGGCGTTCTTTTATCTCATGCAAATAATTACCAATATTGCTTTGTAAAGAGAATTGTTTGTAAAGGCTCAAATGGGAAGACTACAAAGAGAACGAATCTTAATTGTATTCCAAGTCTTATTATCTCAAAATGCAACTGCTTGACAAAACATTGAAGAGTAAACTTGAGGCAAAAAAAGCAAAACCTGACCGCGCCTCTCCAGATAAGAAATTCCTGTTATTTTTTAAATTTCTGAAATTTTTGTAAACGTATAAGCTTTTAGTAAAAGCAGGCCTTGAGCCATGAACAGTCACCGATTTCTTGTATCTATTATCTACTGGTCCACTTAAACCGTAGTTCGTAATTGAGCAGCACAAAATGTCCATTATGTTGACAGTCCGTTTCAAAATAAAGGTGATATTACACGAGGCAATTTCTTGTGCAACTTGTATCGCAATGGCGTTGCGAGGCAAGTTGCACGAGCCATTGCAGCGTGTAACACCCCCTGCAATGGCTAAAATTGTTGCGAGACAAGTTGCAGTAAAAGTAGAATCCGGTTCTACTTTTCCCAACGATTGCAGCTACTTTCTTCAAGTTGCTGGAGCTATTGCGTCGTGTAACACCCTTTCTGCAACTTGTCTCACAACGCCATTGCGAGACAAGTTGCACAAGAAATTGCCTCGTGTAACATCACCTTAACGCTAACTAATTAATAAAGTGACGAACTTAATTAAAACTCATCTTCATTATACTGAACTTGTGCCTTTTCACACAACTTTGTCATCCCCTTTTTTCTTCGGAAGACAATATAGAAAATAACCGGAACTTATTAAGTCTCATTTTGAAATTTTGGTACTGTTTATTATATTAGTTTGTCAATCAGTGGAGAAAGGTGAAAGAGTTCGGTCATACCTCAAACTAATATTACTTTTAATTTTTGTTTGTTCCCTTTTATTCCCTTTTTTTATTTTCAGTTTTATTAGAAAGAATCTTTCTATATCATTATGCAGTATACACAAAAATTTCAAACAGTTTTGTTGTTTAGATTTGTTAAGACCTTTTAGATAGAATTCTAAAACTTTATAACTAAATTAAGCCTAAGAAATCTAAAAATAAAATGACAGAGGCAGAAGTTTTCGAAATATTGATTTTTGAAATATTGTTTGAAGTTTGCCTTATTAAAAGGAACAAGAACCTATTTTTTCAACAGAGCCATAAAATATATATACATATCACAATATCAATCTTTCTATCTTTATTTACTAAAAGAGTAAACTTAGGCTGTTGGTTGACAGAAAACGGCACACATAGATGAACTTAAAAAGTATGTTTATAGTTTTCAACACCTTGACGAAATGTTTGATAAAAAGCTATAGATCAGAGAAATTTAACTTAGAATAACAAAGGCGCTGAAAACAAAACCTTGAATCTCTTTTGGTTGTTATAGAGTGTTGATATTTTTAATTAGTGCATAGACAGTTCAAAGATCGGCCTTCAGCTAACATATTGTTTACAAACAAACCCGTTCAAATCCAAACATCTTCGAGACACGAATCAAATAAACCTTTTTCTCAAACCATAAATCAAATAGCATTCATAAACAACTTTCACTGAAATCCTCCCATTTATCATTTTTCCATTAACTTGAGATTTAATTAAAACTGAATTTTCTTTCATGACAATTTCATACATTTTGAGCGTGATTTTTTGTTGTTGTTGGAGCCGAGTTTAATCTTTTCAAAGAAAGACATCTTAAAACATCTCTCTTGGCACGTGTTAGGTGTACGTATAAATATCATATACCTATAAAATAACGAACACTATGTTGATTGTTAAACGCTAAACATTTCAGAAAAAAAAACACAAATTTCTCTTTAACTTGTCGAAACCTTACCAGAAGCACTAGAAAACTCTCTCTGCGTCAAAAGTTTAACGAAGATGTTTGATTCTTATATTTTTAGGAGTCGTGTCTTTGAACCTACAGCCTTGTTTACAAAACGCCCAGTTTTACACAGTGGGAATACACAGATTTAGTTAACATGTATATCTTTTGCTTAGTATGTTTTGTAGCTGTACAAGTACAACACATTTTAAAACCGGGTAAAAAAAAAAAAAAAGTTGCAGGCGGGAACACACCTTAAATTTTAAGTCAGCTAAATTGGTCTTGCAAAAAGGAAAAAATAATTTTTGAGTTTTATAACTGATAAAAATCAATTCACTATGATTTCTCGATCACTGAATTTATCATACCTATATCTAGCATGCCCATGTCTACTAACTGTTTAGAGCCTTAGAAGTTGACGTTTAAATTTTCTATGTTCAAACCTTCATTTACGATGGCGATTCTATCACCCACACTAGTCTCTTCTTTATCCAGCATCTCTCTCTTTAGTTGCTTGACATTAACTAAAAGAGATTTGAACGAGGGGGTTAGAGATGAGTAAAATGCATGCATGACTCTAGTTGGCTATAGACACATACAAGGGACAGGGAAGGGAACACAAATATAGATTTTTAAAAAATGTCAAAAAAAGAACATAAAATATTTAATTCTAATTTAGATTACTTGCCTTAGAGTTTTTACAGAACAATTTTTACTGAAAACTATTGGGAAAAACTAAACAAAAGATATACAATATAACATCAAGTTCTTAGCAATCGCGAATATAGTTTTCTAAAATTGATCAAAATCTTCAACTAATAAAGGCCTGATCTCAATTTATTTTGCACTCTACTTTCTTGCTAGTCAGTTACCGTGAGAGTCGGTTACATTTGTTAGTTTATGGTATTTGAATAAGA
This sequence comes from Hydrozoanthus sils, assembly GCA_027575215.2. Classification (NCBI taxonomy): domain Eukaryota; kingdom Metazoa; phylum Cnidaria; class Anthozoa; order Zoantharia; family Hydrozoanthidae; genus Hydrozoanthus; species Hydrozoanthus sils. The sequence goes on from JAOBRD020081587.1 coordinate 3,514, forward strand.
ATGGTTTGTGTAACCCTTTTTTATCACGTCTTGAATGAGTTAGAGATCTTATTCTGATTTATGAGTAGATGTTAATATATTCAGGTTGTGTTTGAACTACAGTAAAAATACCCGCGCATAAGAATCTAGATTTTTCCAACTTAGCCTAAATTAGTTCTTATAGAAATGGTATTTAGTGAGACTTTAGGCTACACGCTTTTTTTATAAGAACAACGAGGCTCAGATTGGCCGAAAATTAAGAAAAATTTAAGAACAAACTCAGGCTGAGCCGCTGAAAAAAGTGAAACTGTTTCTAGTTGAAACTTTACCAAATCTTGGAATTTGCGTTCGCAATGCAGTAAAAACACCAACAGAGGCGCACCGTTTCTCATTTATTGTCTATCATTGTCCCAAACGATATATGTGTTCATGCCATGCACTTAAAAGGTTCCTCGTCCGATCACGACACTAGTTTCAACAGTTGTACATGTATACCTTTTTGTTTTGATTTCTCATCAATCATAGAAATAAGAACAATTTAAGAACAGTATGAGGCCGAAATCGCCGAAAAATTATGAACGAGCCTCGGCAAAATTTACTGGTTTTTATAAAAAAAAAGCGTGTAATTAGGTTCCTAAATAGTTCTTACCGTAGTTATTCACTTTAATTCAAGCCCGGTCACTATTAAGCCGCAGCCCCAATTTTAGAGAGACGCAATGAACACACTTGTGTCAAGTTAATTTTTGGAAAACACACGTTTTTTTCCCCCCCAAAAAACGCGGTATTAAGCCAAAACCCCCAACTCAACCTGGCTTTCCGTTCAAGATTTAGAAATTATGTGAAAAAACGGTGCGCCTTAAAAGTGAATAACTACTGTAGTTTGATAAGGCCACTAGCAATCAGCAATTATATAACCACTATAAGGCAAAATTAATATGAATAAGACAACTTTCAAGAAAATAGTTTAGATGATAATAGGACAAAAATTCACTTTTACGAAGTACTTTTAATGACGTGCATATGCTTGACTTGTCAGTGAAATTCAAACATTTTAGACTAATTTTTCTGTTGTTTTTTTCTTTTTTCGCCTGTACCGGCTTCATTTTTGTAAAATAAGAACTTACTGAAAACTTTAGGCTAAATATAGGTTCTTGTGAAAACAGGGTTTAAAATGCATGAGAATTTTAGCCTGACATGTTCCTGAATTTTAACTTAGTTCTTACACGCCGGTTTTTTTATTGTATGCCTCTTCAGACAAAGAAGCTTTCGGGCTTGACAGGTTTGCTTTGTTCACTAACAACGTAAATGTGATTAATTCCCCATCTCGACTATAAGTACAAAAATTATTCTTTTTGGCGGTGTTCAGGCGATGATAAAGTTTATTTTAAAGGAATAAAACTGAATTGAAATTAGCTAAAAGCAAGAGGGTTAGAAATTTTCAGAAATGTTTCTCCCGGTCTCAGTTACTACTATAAAACCAGAATATCATTTTGATGACAAACACTTTTGGCCAGAAAAACGAAGTGGAAACGATTTTAATTATCATTTCTTTGACAATATTTTTGTTAAACAAATCAGTTTATACCATTTTCAGTAGAATGTCTAACTTTGACAAAAAGAAGCATCATAAATAAAGGTATTTTGTTTCACTTAAAACTGCTAGTTACAATTTTCTCTCCTAAAAATATTATGAACTAAATTTTGCTTCAGATCCCTTTAACAAATTGAAGACAAAATATCTTAGCAATGTTTGTACAAAAAGAAAAGTTATATCTAATCTAAAAACAACAGGAATATATTTTTTTCACCTTTCTTACTTTCTACTGGGTGTCCGGACACGGCAGTGAGCAGCATAGAAAACAGGAGAGTCGCCGTTAAAAGAAACATCTTGCGTAGTTGAGGGTTCGAAAATGACAGGTTTTCGATATCGCGTCACCGCTTTTAACTACGTTGCAGACTTTGAAGCGAGCTTTCAAGGATTAATTAAAAAGGTAAGCTTTGTTTAAACAATGAAGTGGATTCATCTTAAGATATTCGACAGCAGACAAAATCAATATTAACGAAGATACGTTGACAAGTAAGTCAAATAGAAAAAAATACATAACAATGGCCGTAATTACAAAATGTAAAAATGTAGTCGAAAGACACAGTTAATGATTTGTAAATGTACAAAAGTTGATCAATTGAAAGTTTTGTCTTTCATTCCTTCATAAAGTAAGACTTTCTTCTTTGTTTGCCTACTCAAAAAAAAAATATAATTTACAAAAGATTTGTTAACGGTCTTTAAGTAAATGTAGTGACCAAATTTTCAGGTAGCCTTTATCGAGAATATTGACGTACATATTCAACGTTGAAGACCTAATTTTCCCTCTGGCCGGGTTGTATACTTCCCAGGTTGTGGGTGAATTAAATGACTATTATATTCAACCTGTCAGTAGCTTCTTACCGTATAATAAAAGATAAATAACGATCTTACACTAAGAAGGAAGTTTCAAACAGTTAAAAGAAGAACAAAAATAAAGGGAAGTGAAGGGCTAAGAGCAAAGCACGACAAAGGCGTGTGATCGACCCGATATTAAATCGCCTTGTTACCAACTGTTGCAGTTAAATACTAATCTCCTTTTGTGTTATCGGACACGACAAATATTAGAGATTATAGGATGAAATAACAATTTAAATGTTGTAAATATCGAAACTATACTGCCGGGTTATTTTGGCCAAGTTTTGCCAAATGTTTGCACCTTTAAACGTTATGTAACTGTTCCTTCTCTCACAGACCCGCAGCCTTAGTTTGTCTAGAGCAACAAGTCTGGCGTTTTACAAACGGCTAGAAAAGATTTAACATTTGTATACACGCACCCTATCTATCAAGTCAATACAGCAACTTAGCAGCCTCTTTTTCTTAGCAAAAATGAGAACATAATGTAAACTGAAGAGAACCATCAGAAAATTTATAGATAAATGTTTTTATTGAGCAGTACTCATGGTTATGTATATCTAGGGCGTTAACAGGAAAAGGGACTACTTTATTGTTTGGCAAAATCTAGCCGATCGAGTGTTGTTGCGTGTGCAGCATTTAAAACCCCCATAAGACTCAATGCTGGGAATTCTTAAATCCCATTAAATAGACTAACTAACCTGCAAAGTGTTTGGAAACTAAAATTTGCTAATTAACCAGAATTAAGACTTTCAAGACATGACTGGAACTTAATCAAAAAGCTGAATTAACATTAGTTTCGCTCAAACTTCAAGCTCTATTTCTATGCTTGTTTGATTTTTTTCACTGACCACACACACATAATAGGATAGCACTTCAAATTCAATTCAAATGATAGACTAGAGAGATTGAATCGAGCAAAAATAGTGTCCGCAAGAAATGCGGTGAGCCGAGTTTTGTCACAGGAAAAATGATTATCTCGAATTTTTGGCTATTGCGCAGGCCCGTATTATCAGTGCTGGTTTTTTTTTTAAATCTAGTCTCTTCCAAAATATTTCCAAATTCTTAATTCACCCTTTAATTGATCCAATACATTAACAGAGGCATGCTTGAAGTAGTTGGATTCACTTTTTGAAACATTCGATTCCTGTTAGTTCCACGAGACCCTTTTTCTGTTATTTGTCTACAAATGTAAACTCAAAGAAGTATACCAGAACTGATGACAAATAAGACAAGTTGAGTTTAACAGTCACCTCATTGCTTCCCGCCGTGCTTACTATTGACTCGTAGAAAACTCGACCTCGTAGTCCAATTGTTGAACTAGTTGTTACCACAGGTAAAGAGTGAAGATGTCAGGCTGTAAACCTGTTATTAACGAGTCGCGTGCATTTGACACGGAAATAAGATGTATATTTTGTCTATAACTTTGATTTCGTGGTCGAGAATTTCTCTCTTACTTTCAAAATCTCAAAGTAACGTTTGGCTCTTTAATTTCTATAATATCTTTAATATCTAATTCTTGATTGTAAGATTTGCGAGCTTTTCCAAATCAGACATCAGTCCTTTCTTGATAAAGTGCTCAAATACATATTTTCGCCAACTATCTGAAATATGAAAGAAGCAATGTGACGTTGGGGGCCCATGGGCAGCGAGGCTGGAAAACAAACGGAGTCCACGGACGGAATCCACGGATGGAAACTACGGATAGAAACAACATCAAAGTCGAGTTGCTATAACAATAATACGTATTGGTTGTCATATGGCGACCTGTTTACCCTTTTACCCATAATTCCTAGCGCATTAACGTCTAAAATTGCCCATAAAAACGTAAAGAAAGGATCTGTAAACCTCAAGTGTTATTAGTACAAGGAAGAGTATTACCAACTGTTTCTTTCCCTGGGTTTTTTTAGCGGTGTAAGGGTGGTAAAATGTCTAGCTGCAGGTCATCTTTTTAGGAATGGTCGATCTAGCTAGATTAGGTAAGGCTTCTGGTTACAAACCTGCGCGCGCATTTATTGCGTCAGTATATCATTAACGCTGAAGTAAAACAAATGCCCGCAAACTCAAGTGCAACCGAATTGCTTCTCTGTAAGGATGAAGCTCAACAGAGTTTTAAAAGTTACTTTCACGGTTTTCCTGTACTTTGCTGTATTGTGTTTGATGTTGATCGCGTTTCTGGGAGCACTCTCTTGGAGCTTAGGAGGTAATTCGAACTTTATTTTTAAATATACTACAATAATGTCACCTCGGTCTCGCCAATAGATATGGTTGTAAAGGAATGTAACTGTTTGTTAGATTTGCAAAGGAACTTAAAGTCAGTTTGGTTTTCGTTTTCAGTACTTTCTTTGTATTTCAACAATTATTAGGGAGCACAACATGGACGATGATGCCTTAAACAGAAAACACACTTCTTAGTTTCGATCTTTTTCAATCACGTATAGCTAGTTTGCTTTCCCTAGATCTTTCGTTCGAGTAACGCTTTTTAAATAAAACAGACGAAAGTGTTTTTTTTAAGGTAAATGAAGACTGGCAAAATTTTCCATAGGTCGTTATCGTAGTCGTAAAAACTTCAAAATTGAGCTTTCCATGTTGCAAATCTCAAGATAACAGCCTGCAGGTGACCAGCACGGTGCATTCCAATGTGCAGCTTTTGTTTTCACTATTGTTTTCTGCCGCCGTCATCGACTTCGCCGTCCTGAGAATTTAAGGTCGTCATTTGATAGTCATGATCAAATTTCAACTATAAATTAGTTTAAATTAAATCAGGAAAAAGCGGCGGTACTCGCTTGAACAAAAACAACAACCACTTGCGATGCTTATAAAACTCCTAAAACTTTGACGAAACCATTTATTTTGCTTTAAGAAATCTGGATTTCAATATTTAAAAACTGTTCTAGGGTAACATAATAGATAGAAATTAGTTGTTAAAGAACCGTTAACGCGTGGATTTGCGTCCAACGTGATTGTAACTGAACAAGCTTTGCGAGCGCGCGCATAAGAAAAACAACTCATTCCAAAAACACGCGTCCGATATTACGGCGGAAACAATATCTGATGTTATACATATTATTAGGAACAAATGTTTTGCTGTAAATGACCGCATTTAGTAGACTTAGCTAGTCAAATTTTTCTCCACATTCTCGGCTAATTCAGAGTCAGTTAGGAATGGCTTAAAAAGATCACAAAATGTTTAAGTTATAGTAATTTTTAAAAATCATAGCTTAAAGGTGATGTTAAACGATTCAACTTTTAGCACGACTTTTTGCGCAACGATGTTGCGTTAAAAGTTGGAGCGACATGTTACACAATCTGACTTCCTCAAAATTTGTCATTTTGTGTTAAAAGTTTTGAAACCATTTCAAAAACTCGCAACGCGTTGCCGAGCCAAACGTTTCGCGAAAAGTCAGCTTCAGTACCATGTTACACGACGTTCAACTTTTAACGCAACATCGTTGCGCGAAAAGTCGCACTAAAAGTTGGATCGTGTAACACCGCCTTAAGTTGATGTTTCCAAAAGTTCATGGTCTAGCTAATAGGCTTCACAAAGTAATATCTAATATTGTGCAAGAAACCTTTTCAATCCGAGTCAAACATTTTCGAGACATGAACGCCAAAACGCCATTAAACAATTAGGCAACGAGGTGGAGTTTCTAGTTAATAGACAATTAAGTTAATAGACAATTAGGTTCGTAGAAAATGACAATTAATGAGTATGGTCCAACTGTTTTAGTAGCAACCAACTAGTATTCTTCTTTCAAATTTAAACAAAAAAAAACCCGAGTGTTTAAAGAATCCGCCATTGTTTTTGGTTAAAAAGCACCGGCAGTTTGGCGCTACTCGCTGCCTATTAGCCAATCAGATTGCAGCATTCGTGATAGTATTCTAGTTGGTCTCTAATATTTCCTTATTCTGGTCATTGATACCTTACAACATGGTTTGTCTTAGATAACGAAGATATCTATGAGCCCAAAGAAACATTCATGGACGTGCGAGACATTGATGACAACCGTAAGTGTCATGTAGAAGGGAAAAAAAGAGTTGATACAAAGTTGATGTTTCTGCTTTGACAGTTTGTAAGGGCTTTCTTCATGTTTAAAGAATATATGACAGTTTTTCGATTTCCGGAAAGAGAACTAAAAAATATTGCTTTATCAAGTTTGAGAAACATACAATGAAAAATACGCCAAAATACGGCTTTGTAAAGTTTTGATTATTTTACTTACTTTTACTAATGGTTTTTCAGTTACTGTGCTCACTTAGTGGGCGGCTCCTCCTAAATTGTTCTACAATTTTTATTGGATTTAATGGAGCCGAAACCAGTCGTGGAATTGAACACAGTTTGGACATCCTGCTGATGAACAATAACTGTTTTGTATTTCTGTTTCAGCAACATATACAGTTTGTCTGTACAAATTTAAATTG
>JAOBRD020081694.1:0-10350 GCA_027575215.2 Hydrozoanthus sils
GGGGGAAGGGGAGGAGGGGAAACTTCTTCAAACATTGTCAATAGCCAAAGACAGGAATATAACATGAAGGCAGGACACCAAACAGATTTAAAAACAGCAACCAGTGACTCTATGTTCCCCTGGCGTTATAACCAGTACTTTTCAAAAACTGAAACAAATTTAACCGTTCACAAAATGTGTTTTAGATTCAGCACCTCTATGTTTTAGCTTATTTGTCTTAAACAAAATTATTTTGGAGTGATGGAGTGAGGGGGTAGGGGCCGCCTATGGCCCAGTGGTTATTCTTGGCTTGTTCTCGATTTGTGGGCAGTTTTAGCCTGGGTGTTCTTATAAATTTGTTTTTTGGGATAAAATTACGATCAGACTTGGGTGTGACTTAGCTATATCAAGAGTGAGCAAGCTTAAGGGTTCATTAACGTCTTTTTCTTCTTTTTTTGGAAGAAGAAAGAGATGTTAATGAACCCTTGGAGCGAGTAAATAGTGGATTGATTTCCGAAGCCTCGTCATCATCATCATCATCATTATTATCATCATCATCATCATCATCATTATTATTTATGTACACGGCAAAACATCTGGCAACACATAATTATGCGAAAAATAAATGAGTGTATTTATATACAATTATGCAAAAACATAAATGCATCAATTCATGGGACAATAAACAATTATTCGTAAGCAATCCAAGACACGTCCAGAAACAATGAATTAAAGCCTGGTTTCCAAAATTCATCGAAATTTTTTCAGAAAACTTGCCTGTCTAGCCTGTGAGTGTGATTAAGCATTCTAAGAAGTATTAACACAATTAATAGTGTAAAGTGGTTACAGTGTTTACCTAATCTCATGTAAACACGCGGGAGAAAACGAGTTAAGCTATGGAAAGCACGACGCGAAGCAGGTTATGTGAGCACGGAAACTATTTGATATTTCTTTTAAAAAGTAACTAGTACTAATTTCATCAAGTGCCTCCTCTTTCGACGAAAGAAAGAGAGCGGTTGTGGTTGCTGTTCATTTGACTCATTTTGGAACTCTTCTTGAATGATTAAGAAAATAAAACTCTAAAAAAAAATTAAGTATAACGTCTTCTTCCATTACTGAACTCAAAACGAGTTTGTTGAATTAGGTTACTAAAAGAAACTGAGCCAAATCAAACGCCGGGAGGACTCCGCAAGAAGATATTACGAAAAGCCTGTCTCCATAGTCTCGTGTAAAATGTTTTGTTTTGGCCAATCAGTGTGCGCGCTCTTTCATTGAATTTTTTTTTTCTAAAGAAAGGTCTTACCTGAGTGAAGTTGCCAATCTGTGTTGGGAATAAGTCGAAGATAGAAATGGGTGGGTAGTTGAATGGGTAATCGTTGACTTGGGAGTACCTAAAGTGAAAAACAGAAAGAAATTTAAACAAAACATCAACAGGGTCTCTTAATACCTAGGGTCTCAACTTTAGGCAGATGTCGTTGTTTACACAACAAAAGCGGCATAAGACCAACTTCCACATTCAAACAAAACAAAAGTGGAATGTTCGATGCAGTTAGTGATCAGTCCAAGGTTTAACTTGACACATTGGATACTTTCGGAGAAATGAGCCTTTTAAAACTCCAAAATATACAGTAGTTTTATGGAGTGGAAGTAATTTTTGCCACCCAGCCATACAATCTTTGTAATCTAACAACTTGGAAGCCTCTTTTCTCTGAAAGTATTCTATGTATTGAGCTAAAAGTTTCAATGATTATTCGCACTTTGTAATACTCGAATGTGGACTCATTTTGTCTGAATGTGGAAGTTTCATTTGTGTTAACAAGGCTAATGTAAAAAATGCCGTTTTACACTGAAATCCGCCTAATTAAAGCAATGAGGAACCGATTGAGAGACAAGTTCTTTGCTTATAGATCAAACCGGAGTTAAGAGGCTTTGAACGCAGAAAAATCTAAAGGTGTGTTTCTTTGGCAAAATCCAAAACTGGCGTGGATTATTGCATGCGTATTACATGGACATTTTTTTGCATAAAGACAACAAATCCAAAAAAGGATTAACCGCGAGTTCTTTTCTACGAAAGAAACAAAAATTCAGTGTTTTAGCGCGAAGACCACATACGTTTTTTTCCCAAACTTTTCTCAACTTTAGCGATACAATAATAAGAAATAATAATAAAAATACTATTACTACAACTACTGCTACTACTACTACTACTACTACTACTACTACTGCTGCTGCTGCTGCTGCTGCTGCTGCTGCTGCTACTACTACTACTACTACTACTACTACTACTACTACTACTATACTAATATTTAGCATTTATATAGCGCCCTTTCCATATGTAGATGATCAAAGGGGCTTTACAATGATTTGCAGACTGTGGTGCTGAGGGTCCTAGATAGTCCGCTATTTACGGCTCACAATTATATTCATTAAGAGGTGCCCTCAGTTAGTAGTAGACTGACCACGACAAGTGTTGTGGGTTCTTTTTAGTCCCCCGATAGGAGATCGCGAGACTGGACCTACGGTTTAACGTCCTTATCCGAGAAGACGTGAAAGTCTAACCGTTTGCAGATGTTAGAGCAATTAAAGCAGCACCTCAGTTATTTTAACACCCTGAGTGAAAGTCCGGCACCGGGAATTGAACCCGGGCCTGCTGCACCACAGACTGGCGCCTTACCATCTGGGCTAACCAGGCGGTCGGTTTTACACAAAACCCACGAATTCTAAAAGTTCGGACTCAGATTAATCCAGTGAATCCTTGTCGCGTACGGATTCATGGGATCAATAATCCCTTTTTGGATTTTACTAAAGAAACAAGAAATCCATGTATTAATTTTTGGATTTCGAACCCGGGTTAGGATTTTCCCCAAAGAAATGCACTCCAAATTTCTTAAACCATTTTGTTACAAGGCTGTTGCTTCATGTATAAAGTGTGTTAGTTGAATAAATTTAAATGGGACCTGGGTCGAAAGTCCATAGACTACAAAATGGCCAATTAAGAAAGGATTCCTTAATAAAGCATCTTAACCCTTGTTTTTCATCCTTCGCATATGAAAGTTTGTTAATACTTACTTAATGTTTCTGTTATTTCAAACAAAGATTGCTTCGATCGAAATGTGTTTCATAAATATTGTCAAACCACATACCAAACTTCAACGGCTTCTCTGCATGTTTTCACTTTGTTTCCTGACGTCGCATAGTGATACAAGTTTTCTCCTTCGCCTGTTGCTAGTTCATGTTGAAACAAATCTTGACTAGCCAAATGGTTTGCCCAACTTTGTGCATTCTGGGCCAATGTCGAGCTGTACTGTAAGGGGCTCGTGGAGTAATGTAAGGCACGTTTCTCGTTGTGGGCAGCCAAACAATCAACTGTATTCACTGTAAACAAAATTCAAACATGTTTTAACAGACAGACAGACAGACAGACAGACAGACAGACAGACAGATAGCTAGCTAGATAGATAGATAGATAAATAGATCGATGGATGGATGGATTGATAGTAAGATAGGTTTTAGACTTTTTACCTGTCCCTGATGATGCGGTAGGCACAGCTGTTGTTGGAGCTGCGTAAGATAAGGCAGAAAGAGTCTTTGGTTAACAATGAAACACTCATGCATATTACTTCAATTTACTACAGCTGATTCATACAACATGAGAGTAATATCGTGTGGGTAAATGCTTAGAATAGTACACTACTGAAGTAAACATCACTGAGAAAGATTAGAACAGATAATAACAGAAAGAATGGAACAAATAGATAGACAGATAGAGGGACAGACAGACACAAAGACGGACGAACGGCCGGATGGACGGACGGACGTACGGACGGGCGGATGGATGTACGGACGGACGATAGATGGACGGATGCACGGGCTGACGATGAATCGATGGATGGATGGATGGACGGACGGACGGACGGATGGATAAATAGATGGATCGGATGGATGGACGGACGGACGACGGACAAATGGATGGATGGATGGATCCGGATGGACGGACGGGTGTATGCATGGATGCATGGATGGATGAATATAGATGGATGGATAGATAGATACAATTTCATTTGTTTGACTTGGGTTCTTTGATTTAAATAACATTCATTTCAAGAGCAAAAAGCTGAATTACTAACTCTGAATTTTGTAATTTGACTTCTTTAACCAAAGTTTTTGTAACTTGTAGGTATTTTGATTCTCGGTAACTGTCATTTCATGATTTGTAAAATTAGAGTCTGTTAGACTTTTCTAAGTTAATTTCTAAGATTTCGTTTAATCATTTTTCATCTTTTAATAACGATTATTACGGTGGCCCTACCTGTCCCTGATGGTGCGGTAGGCACAGCTGTTGTTGGAGCTGCGTAAGATAAGGCAGAAAGAGTCTTTGGTTAAGAAACACCCATGCATATTACTTCAATAATTACAGCTGATTGATACTATAATAAGACTAATTTCGTGTAGATAGATACTTAGTACACTACTGAAGTAAACATCACTAAGAAAGAATAGAACAGATAATAACAGAAAGAATGGAACAGATAGAAGGACAGATAGACAAACAGACACACAGACGGACGGACGTACGGACGGACGGACGGATGTATGCATGGATGGATGGATGGATAGATAGATAGATACAATTTCATTTGTTTGCCTTGGGTTCTTTGCTAATTAAATAACATTCAGTTTCAAGAGCACTGAAAAGCTGAATTACTAAATCATTTTTCATCTTTTAATAACGATTACTACGGTGGCCCTACCTGTCCCTGATGGTGCGGTAGGCACAGCTGTTGTTGGAGCTGCGTAAGATAAGACAAAAAGAGTCTTTGGTTAAGAAACACTCATGCATATTACTTCAAAAACTACAGCTGATTGATACTATAAAAAAAAGTAATATCGTGTTGGTTAAATACTTATTACACTACTGAAGTAAACATGTCCATCAATGAGAAATAATAGAACAGATAGTTAACAAAAAGAATAGAGCAGATAGAAAGACAGACAGAGGGTCAGACAGACAGACAGACATACACACGGGCGGACGGACGGATGGATGGAAAGACGGACGGACAGATAGACGGATGTATCCATGGATGGATGAATAGATGGATGGATAGATGGATGGATAGATAGATACAATTTCATTTGTTCCATCTGGGTTTTTTGCTTTAAACAACATCCAGATTCAAGAGCAAAAAAAGCCTAATTACTAACTCTGAATTTTGTAATTTAATTTTTGTAATCAAAGTTATTGTAACTTGTAGGTATCTTGATTTTCGGTAACTGTCATAACTTAGAGTCTGCTAGATTTTCTATGAGTAAATTTCTAAGATTTGAGATCACGAATTTTCATCTTTTGATAACGATTACTGCGTTGGCCCTGAGGTGACATCATCGTCGTGTTTTTTCTTCTCTTTAATATGTCGACAAAGACTCTGCAACTTTATTAGAAAGTTTTCCATTAAAAAAGCTAGAGGCCAACATTCAACTCAGTTCCTGGAGAAATTACAGAGCAACCTTTTTTGCGGTAGCTCAGGCAATATCAGTTTCTTGAAAGTAGGGACCGGAAAAAAATAACTAGTGAAATCGTCTCGAGACAACTTTGGAACGACCTAGCTTGTTTTCGGGTTTGGGAGAAAAAGAATTTATTTGCACGTTTTGGACAGTACACCCAAAGAACATGCCATCGAGCTTTACGCTTTCTGTAACAATAAACAGAGCTTCATGTGACCTGGATCTGGCTTGGGACAGTATCACGGCTGCTCGATGCAATCTGATTGGAATAAATGTGGTTGCCAAGACTGTTTAATAGTTTGAACGTTCTTTGAACGTTCAAACAGCCACTGAAATCAAGCCGTGTTGACAGTGCAACTTTCGACCGACTAAAATTGGTAATATATGCAGTTTTGACAGTTCTTTTGTCATACGTTTCTGAGAGACTCTTTTTAATTCCTCGTTCTCTTCTTCGCTCTTCATATGAAAAGTAGAAAGAAGTCGGATAGATATGCTAAACTTCACAAATTAAAGATTCAGTGCGGTACCTAGCTTGCGTACGTTGAAGGGGGTTACAGGATCCGTTGATCCGCGCAATTTCAGTGCCAAATCCGTTGATCCGGCCATTGAGAGATCCGCAGTTCGGCTAGAATTATGCTTTGAATCCGTAATCCGCACAAGTTTTTTGCCAAAATCCGAATCCATCAGATTTATTAGATTCAATATATGATTCAGGTCAATTCTGTCACTTGACTGTTTTGCCGTGTTCCGCTTTAGGCCAGCAGACGTTTGTATAAAAAATCTGAAATAATTCCCAAACTCGGTCGCATTTAATTTTGACATTTGAATATCAGCAGTGTTATAAACTTATTAAAAACTTAATACAAAGCGAAAATGAAGGTAGGTTAGGTTTTGAGCTGTGGCCGCGATTTGCTGATTTTGCTCGATTTTCCTGTGCATTTGCTCTTAAGGCGGGACTTAACCTAAACTTTTGTTGGATAGTGAGGAAGTTGAAGAAAATATTTGAAGAAGAAGAAATTTGAGTAAAACCACCAAAGCGTTCCTCCTTGCAAGGGACTAGTACAACTTTGGTTTGAGAACGGTTTGGCGAGTTTACACCAAATATTAACTTCAAAATTAATTATTAAACTTCCCAAAAAATCACCAAATTAAAAAATATCTTTAAAATTACCAATCTTTGAGAAAAAAAATAAAACTCAAAATTCGTCGAAAAATTCTAAAAATATTCAAGCTGACTCTCCTTCATCTAATCTGTGTTTTAAGCATAGGGATTTTGTAGACTCAAACCATTGACGGAGATATCGGAAGAATCATGAGGAAAAGTGGCCACAAAGCGTGCTTTAGGTTAAGCCCCGCCTTAACAATCCAGACTAGACAAAAGCGGAGTCAACTAGACGCGCTCGATAAGTCTTATCACAAAGTAAAAGACTCGTCTTTAACAGAATTTAAAAGTGTGTTATACAATGTTAATACGTTAATGACACGATAGCAAATATCTTAATATCCTCGTTTGCTCGGTCTGTCCGGGAAAATATTTGCCCGAGGTCTTTCACAGTACAGACCGAGCAAATGAGGTTATTAAGATATTTATTACATGGCTTCAGTTTTAGATAAGTAAAAGAGAACAAATCAAACGATTATCTCTGCGCGCTCGCGTTAACGAGAAATCGGTCCAATAACTTCCCGGTCCTGTATGGGAAGTTATGGGACCGATTTTCGGGCAATCAGCGCGCAGGATTAATTGGGTTATTGGCCATAGAAGTTTGACTTGCAATGTAATAAACTATGTTAACAGGATAGGCATGTAAATTCCCTGTAACTAAACTGATTCTTGTTAGCTGAGTCAATCATCGTGCCAGTTGTTGCAACGAGTAGTGTGTTAAATTTATCTTGTTTTGCGTTGTTTTTAGATTTAGTCCTCCATATGTTAGCGATCAATTGGTTGTGGTTTGCATGGGTGGACGTCAGTGACGTCAGCCAGCAGGCCCCGGACGATCTGTACAGTCTTCCCCGCGAACTTCTCAACACGTCGCTTAAGTTTTTGTGGGAGAAGAGGTAATTTATGTTGTCATTTAACTTGTTTTTTACAAACTTTGTGATACATTACATGAACTCGACTCCCGGAACTCTTCTCTCACACAATCGCGGATTATAAATGTCAGCCTTTGATCATCAAGAATTCGCTCCGACGCCGTTTTAACAACCTACGTGCTTGCGGCGGGTCTATTGTACAGGTAACGGGTAACGGGTAACAGGTAACAGGTAACAGGTAACAGGTAACGGGTAACAGGTAACAGGTAACAGGTAACGGGTAACAGGTAACAGGTAACGGGTAACATGTAACAGGTAACGGGTAACAGGTAACGGGTAACGCTCAAATTGATTCAACAAATAAGCACAGCTGCTTACGCATTAATTGTAGGGAATCTTTCCATTCAAGAGAAAATCGAATACAGCTGTCAGTTGTTAGCAATCAAATGTTTGTTTGTAAGCTACTAATCTTCTTAAGTTTAATTTGTTATAAATTCAGAGTCAGACTTCCCAAAAAAACTCTTGTGGTTTCATTTTTGTGCAATATTGCGGCACAGATTTCAATACTATTGTGTCGATCGAGTGTATCCTTGTCAACATTAACAGCATGGCAGGTTTTTTGTTCCCTAGTTGAAACTCCGACACAAACCACGTACTTTGTCGCTTTTTTAACTTTGCCATCGTGAAGAATAAAAAATGAGTTTGTACCATTTTGATTCAACAATCAAGCACAACTGTCCACGCATTTGTGGAGAATCATTTGATGAGGAAGGGAAGGAATCTTTTCATTTTGCTTCAAGAGTGCCATTTGTCTGCAATCCAATTAATGTTTGTAACAGTTTGACCTTTTGACATTTTCATTTAATGTTTACATATTATATATTATTTTAGATAAACCTCTTCACTCATCTTCCTCACGTCCTCTGAACTCACTTAAGTAGGTATCTCTAGGGAAAAGGCATTTTAAACGAAGATGTGTACATGTATACAAATACCTTAATGGACTGGTAGAACATAACTTGACAGGGTAAGAAAAAAGCAAATTTTTGTCTTTTTCGAGTATTTGTACGTTTGCATACCTTTATGCAAATACTAACTAAATACGAAAGTTTCATTTCGATAACTCTCACACTACCCGAGTTATTGTAAAACGAAATTCATCTCCTAAAATATTCCTGGGAAACTTGATTCTACATTGGTTACAAATGTCAACAGAGGTTTTCTTTTGATGACCACATCAAGATGTGATGTGCTAATTAACTACACTTGAATGATGAATACTATTTCGCAACTAACTGTTGGACTTTCTTTGGCTTAGCGGTTTACAAAACTGTTTTTTTTTAAAACATGAAAAAAACAATACAAGTTCAAGCCCTTTTTGCTCTTCTGGACGAAAAAAAAAGTGTCCTCAAACTTTCCAGACAAGAAAAGACACAAAACTTGCAACTTCTGACCGTGGGTCTTCGTATGATCAACATGATCAAGAGCGGCAAAGGCCTGGCATGTTGGAAGAGACTACGGACAGCCCCACCAGCAAATCCAAAAACAAAATACTGTAAAGTAAGACAAAGCTCAAGAGAAGTGATGAAGATTTCTGTGAAAGTAGTACTTCAGAGTCGGATATTGACGGCAACACGACAGTCGATTACTGCGGCTTAAAGAACACTTAGAATAAAGATTTCCCTCAGTAGTTGAATTTAAAGATCAGCTTCTTTTCGAACCACAGGACATACTACCGCATTTTTCCTTTTGCCTATTAATTCAATAACTATACATTCGTCCGGGAAAAAATTGTAAGCTTACGGTGCGGCGTGCAAAGTACATAGATATAAAACAGAAAGTGAAGTGAAATGTGACAGGCGGTAAGTCATACGGAGCTTCCGACCGTCCATGATTGGCTGTGCTTAATTGACTTCACTTAACATTTTGAGGAGGTGTCAAAGTGTCAACAAGAGACCACAATTCCCGCAAAATTGTAGTTCGTGTTTTTCTAGCATATTGAAAATGGAGATATTTTGACTTTGAACTTTTTAAAAAAGGTTATAACTTCATCTGGATTCAATCAAACTTGCCCAAATTTTCACAGCTCATTGACAAAAGCTGGATGTTCAAAAGGGTGTCGGCGATTTTTCTGTAATTGTTTTTAAATAATAGAGGTATCCTCGGATCAGTACGTGATTAACTCATTTTCTAAAACTTTTAAAGAAAAGAGCTTGAATTTATCCGACACCGATATTTATGGGATTCGTGCGATGTTTATGACTATTTACGATTACGAATATCACATTCAGACAGCTATTAGTTAAAACAGCTGCGAGAGTTAACATTTGGCAGACAAGAGGTACTTTTGCGGATTTGACTTTGAAATGGGAAAAAGAGTAAATTTTTCTGAATTCTACAAACAAAGCAATAACCTACATCTGATTGGCTCTAGAAAGGGCTGCACTTTCAAGAGAAATCATTTAAACGAGACGCACAAACACCTCTATCCTGTCCTGTAACCTTCAAGGTACGACGAAGGGCATACATACAACACCAGGAACAAATAAAAAATAATACTGCCCCGTACCAAAAAGAACTGGGGGCAGGAAAGGACAGCATTCCATGCCGTGAAAGAATTTCCTTAGTAATGATTGTATGCATTCAGGAAATCCTAACGCTTTTATTAATACAACGTAACATATCCTAGTTTTAGCTAAATCCTATTGTAAATATTTATTACATTTTGTCTTAAGGTTGATATTTTAGCTAGTTAGTGTATTTGTAGTTTGTAATTTTATCTGTAAATCTTTTAGTGGAGATCCTTTTTGAAAAGCACATTTAGTGAAAAAGTTT
>JAOBRD020081800.1:0-10350 GCA_027575215.2 Hydrozoanthus sils
AAATTATTGGGGGGTGGGGGGGAGGGGGGTTCCAACCAATTTATTGGGGGGCCAGTGCCCCCCAGCCCCTCCGGTTCCGCCGCCCATGTGCAACCCCGTTGATAAATTCTCCGAGGGCCTACTGTATAGTACTGTAAGTAACTTTAACCGAGGAACAGAAACATCAGGCCAAGAACCTGCAGATATAGATTCTAGTTAGAACAAAGGAAACATCCCCCTTCTCGAAGTTTTATCTTCCTTTTCAATTCGAGTTATCAGGATTCCTTTATTTTATTATATAGATACTGATAAAATACTTGGATTTTTTCTTTTGTGTAAAAATCGTATCTTCATCGTGCGCAATGAAAACTTTTTTATTTTTCACGTGTGAGGATATTGAAGTCTCCATGGTTATTAATATGATTAGCCAATTACAAGAGAGCTTTCCACTCAGGCACGTGGCCGGTTCTTTTAGAAAAGTTGTATTTTATGTACGAATTTCATCAGTATCTATAAAATAAACAGACCACTACATGGCTGCTTCAGAAAAAAAACTCTTTTTTTGCCCATTTCCATATATCCTCTTTATAGGATTTTGACATGCAATTTTTTTTTCTGTCCAGGTGGCCCTGCAATTTATTTTTTTTACAAATTCTTGACTTGTACGCACTCCCAGAGAGACAACAAAGACAAAAGACAATGCGACCATATTGGGTGCCCCAACCAAAAAAAAAATCAAAATTCTTTTGTTCAAAGGCACCAACAAGGTTGCCGGTAATGTCACTTTCAAGTCAAGAATTAGTTTTTGACTAAAGGAGTCACGAGAGAACAGGCTTTAATACTTGAGAATCAAGGTCTGACAGAGTCATAACCCTATCCGAGAGACGCAAAGATCTAACTGTTTGCAGATGTCAGAGAAAGGCAGCACTTTCTCAGTTCTTTTACAACCATGAGTGAAGGTCTTGCCTCAAGAATTGAACCCACGCCTCCCGCACAGCTGACTATCGCCTTACCAACTGGGTTAACCAGGCGACTATTGTAACCGTTCTTTCAATTTGAAAAATGGTGAGTTCATAAGTTGTCTTTGTTTAAACGGGACCACAATATAGATCTGAGACTTTTAAATGAGTATGGCGAAGCAGATAGTGTTTGACTCATAATCCAAGATTTCTTAGTTTGAGCAACACCTGCAAGATGGAGTAAACTTAGCTATATAAAAGAGAACCTAAACTTCTGCTGGAGGCTGATGGATTAGTTTCCTGTCCAGGGGGAATTACATCCGCTTTTAAAACATGACATACTAATGGACCTCTGGCTCAAGGTCCAAAGGATTTCTAGCTCATAAATAAACAAAACAAAGTATTACCAGTATATGACTGAAAGGTGAAACAAACAGTGGTGTTAAACTTACCGTGACGATGAAAGATGACAAGAGCTGGGAATTCTTTTATTCCAAATTTACTGCAAATATTCCTAGTGAGGCAGAAAAGTCATTATCACATTTATTTTCTTATCGAGTTATTCGAAAAAGACTGGATAGACGGACCAACTATAACTTGCTATGTTCTACTAACATCTTGGCCATCTTGTTACAGTGAATTAGCTTAAAGTGAATATGAAAAGAAATATCCTTTCATAACTCAGTGGTTTAATGTGTACACGCACATCAGATTTACCAGCTTTTTTTCGAAAAGTTTTTCCTTTATTTGAAGGTCTTAATAAATTGCGCTAATCCTGCTATATATATTCACCAACTTACTCTGCGCTTGGCAAAATGGTTACGTGACCACATGCAGTGCTTATACATACATCATAATTAAGGTTTGCAACAAATTAATCATTTTCACTAGAACCTAGAAAAAAACAAAGCACACTGTTCTGTTATTTACCAGTAGTATAATATCTTGATCAACCTTTGCAAGCTTTATCATGTTAAGATGCTTAACATATTCTCAGTCCATGGGTAAGTTTTCTAGCCATATTGAGAGATGTTATAAAACAAAGAATTTTTTGAGTTTTTGGAAAAAAATGCTGCGATTTTGATGTTTATACACATTGAGCCACTGAATTATAAATGAAAAAAAATCGTTTTGTATGCAATTTAACTGCTTGTCCCAATGAACCCTAGAACTAGCATAATTATTTGCTAATGGCAGGTGAAGGGATGGTATGGTAAAAATAACAAAAGAACAAAGTTTTAAAGCAATGTTTTAAAGAACAAGAATTTAAGCCAGCATTTTGCTCAATCTTGGTTCAACTACAGTTTCACCATTAGTGCCAATAATGTCCAAGAAACTTGTGCAAAGTAACTGGACAGGTATAGATTATATCTATGCCGAGAAATTCAAGGCCTGGAAGTTGGAATCATAATTTATGGACAAAAACCATGCAAACCTTGCTGAGAAACCCAAACCAAACAAAGTTGAGGTTGCATTAGGGATGAAGAGGGCAAAAAGAGAGGCATCTAATACCCTTAGATTAAACCAGAAACCAGAGGAAAAGGCTTGATAAATTAAATGTGCAGTATTTTATTTCTGACCTGGTCAAAAGTCTCCAAAGTCCAACCCCAAGTCCTGGTGGTGGAGCCTAGTAATGGTGTAAGCCAGCAAATGGGGCTATGCTATGTTGAAGCTGGAGAGCCAACCACCCAGCAGTGGATAAATGCGGTTATGGAAATAATCACAGTAGCCGACCCTCTTACTCGTCTCAGACTACAGGAGGAGGAAACATTCAAACCAAACAATGAGGGCAACATATGACGTGATAGCCGATGAAGTTGTTCTCTAATATTCCACCAGGATAGGAACATGGAATGTAAGGACATTATATCAAAGCAGATATGCCTACAACTGACAAAGGAGATGGACAGGTATAACATTGAAATTCTGGGAATAAGTGAAGTTGATGGAATACATGAGGAATGACCACTTTATCATCCGGACACACCATTGTTTATTCCGGCAACCCAAGCAAAGATGACCTACATGATGAGGGAGTGGGATTCATGCAAAAGTTGGATTAGAGAGTGGGAAGAGAAAGTGATATGGGACCCCATGGAAGTGGAACCACAAATGAAAATGGCGAGCTGTTTGCAGATTTTTGTGCTGTGAACAGTATGGTTATTGAAGGAAGTTGCTTTCCGCACAAGACCTGCCATAAAACAACTTGGGTGTCACCAACTGGAGATACTGAAAACCAAATAGACCATATTGCTATTGCCTGAAGATGGAGGTCATCTCTCCAAGACAATAATAAACTGAGGAGATGTATCTTCAGATCACCATCTACGTGGGTGCAAAGATAGCAAAGCTAAAGTTAACACTCTTGACACAGAAAAGAACAGAAGTAAAGAGTAGGAAACCTAATATAGGGAGATTTAAAGATCCAAACATTGTGAAGAAATTCCAGTTACCGCTTCAAAACAGATTTAGCGAACTACAACATCTAAATGAAGACAAAGAGGACATAACATTACTTGAGAACAAACTAGAGATGTGATCATAAAAACATGTGAGGAACACTAGGACTTATCAAACAAAATCGAAAAAAAGTGGATTTCAGAAAAGTCATGGGAAGCGATATGTGAAAGATGACAAGAAAAGGAAAAAAACTTAATGCAAAAACAATGCGGCAAACGAAGCAGGTGACAAAAGAGTATGCGAAATGAGACAAAAAAGTGAAATAGAGATGCAAACAGAGGGACTACTATAAACAGCTGGCACAACAAGCAGAAAGTGCATGTGGGAGAGGGGATATTAAACCCGCCTATAACATCACAAGACAACTAGGAGGCAAACCATCAAAATACAACACTGCTGCAAAAACAAAAATGGAGTGACTCTCACCAAGTTAGAGACCAACTGGGAGATGGAAAGAACACTTCCAGGAGGTATTAAATCGATGCCCTTCAACAGATCATCCAACCTTTGAAGCCAACCAAACATTGCATATCAAAGGCCAGAAGACTAAAGCAATGAGAATCTGAAATTTGGAGAGAAACTACATCATCCGTGAAAGCATTCCTCATCTTTGTAAACAGGTGCCTGCAAAATATCCCAGGAATGAGGTTGCCAGATCAATACAGACCTAGGGAAGAGGTGCAAACAATAACCAGAGGAACTAGACATCAGAACACACAGATGGAACTGGATAGGTCATACTTGGAGGAAAGTAAACTCCAGCATCACAAAGCAAGCTCTAGAGTAGAACCCACAAGGAAAATGAAAGTGTGAAAGACCTAAAAACACCTGGCTCAGAGGGCTAACATCAGACCTTATGGAAATTGGCAAAACGTGGAGGAGAAGTAGAGAACATTGCACAATACAGAGGAAGATGGAAAGCCACTGTAATTGCTCTACTTCCCCTTCAGGACGAAGTGGATTAGGTAAGTTCAAGTTGCTGAGGAAGCCAAACCAAACATAGAATGCAACCTGTGAGATTGCATTAAGGATGAAGAGGACAAAAAGAGAGGTATCTAGTACCCCTAGATTGCACTTAAAACCAAAGGAAAAGGCTTGATAAATGTGCAGTATATCAATTCGGACCAGAATTTTGTAAAATATAATGTGAAAACATTTACCTTTCTTCTTTGGAAAAAGGAAGAGTCATATAAGCTTCAACCAGAATATTGCTATCTTCCTTCTTCTGGATAACCTTTGAAAGTAATAATTAATTTTAAAGCCAGCATTAACAGCAGATACAAAACCACAACTGACAGTGGATTACTCAGCCAAAATGCACAAAAACAAACTAAGTTCTCTTTGTACTTTTCACTCAAATCTTATGCTTGATGACACTTACAGAAACATAAAAAGTGAAATATCATAGTAACCATGCTTGTTATTGACAGAAGTAGGATTTTATCTCTTGTGTTAATTAGCTAACCAATATAACATCAAAACATTACATTACTTTAAAACTTATATACTCCAATAATTAGGTCCAATAAGACCAAAACAGCTGTCAATCACTGCTTACTCAGACTCACTACATATATTTTTTTAGGTAAATATAATGGGTAATTTGCCCACAAATACAAGACTATATATGAGCAGTCCCTTTTTTTCCTCTTTAGTTCATTGAAGCCAGTTAATCAAGATGGCAGACACACAAGAACTGGAATTAAGATAAAAAACACTACTTCTCACATGTTAACTTGTTCTGCCATCTTGATTTTGCCAGTTTGATGAACTAAAGATGAGAACTAGGGACTTCCCGAAATCTAACTGTACCTACTTAAGGCTTTGAAAGTGCCAACTATAGATAAGTTGACAAAACTTTCTTTAAGCATGTTTGTGTAGTAATTTTAAATTTTTATCTTCCCTGCAGCCTGCACTCTTACTGTCAGTTTTGTATTTACACTTCACTTCATATGAACATTCTGCATTAATTGGGAACTTGAGCCAGTGTTAATTAGCTGGGCTGTGGCATAGAGGCCCAATAAAGAAAAACAGCTGCCCACAGTTGCTAACACTTAGGCACAAAGGAAGGAAACTTCTGCAATATACTGTCCTAAAAAATGTAAAATGCCAATTTCAACAACTCACCTGAGACAGAATGTCTTCTAGAAGGCTGTGGTAGAGTGTATTGGGAACCCCAACTACTGCATAACCTTTATGTTGGAACTGAAGTTTAGCATCATCTCTCCATGTCAGCAATGGAAGCCTTCTAGCAAATATCTTGTCCTGCAGATGGGAACAGTTTGGATTTACTTGAAAATCATTTAACATAGCTCTCGAGCTACTAGCAGATTTGCATAATTTTACTAACATGATTGTTCAACAAAAAGAAATATAAAAACTCTGAGCTCCAGATGGGAGTTGAACCAGCCATCAATAAATTAGTCAGGTTGAAGTCAGACCCCCAGCTTCCTCTCCCTCCCCTACCTCCCCCCTGGAATTTCCAATTCCTTCCATGGTGGGGTAAGGATATTTCTGGAACTACACATTAAAACAGAACAAAGCAATCTCAGTATATATGTAAATATGTTAACCTGTTGATTCAAAAAATGGAAAGGAAAAATACGAAACAACCTATTTTGACATACCACTTTTCTAAGCCACTGTCGAAGTGATTTTTGATGCTGAGTTTGATGAAATATCAATGGAGAGGATGAGGTGCCTGTGTAACAAGCCAAGACAGGACTTGGCACACCTGGGAGGAGACTGGGCTCTACTGAAGCCTAAAAAAATTGTAAGGTGAAGAATAAGTGAAAGTACATTAAACTAAACAACTTAACCCTTTCAGCCCAGACCAGTTTATCAACATCTAACTTCTCCTTACATAATACATACAAAATAAGTCATTTGGTAATGAGAAAATGGAAATTGATCAAACAAGGTGAACCACTGAAAATGAAAAGCCAAATTCTCCTAAGCTGGTTATACAAAAAGTATGGGTCCTAGTTGGGAGAATTTACCAACACAACATTTGTCGTGTTTGGGGCTGAAAGGGTTAATAACCTTATTTGCTAAGTTTTTACTGGGAAATCTCAGATCTCAGTCTTGATACAAGCCTATTGTTATGTTTAGTCCATTTTGTATATCAACCCCTCAGTCTGAGATTTCCCAGTAAAGACCGAGTGAATGAGGTTATTCAATTCAAATTGTTTTTTTAATTTATGGTGTAACACTAGTTACCAAAATGCTGCTTAAAACTGCCTAAATGGCAAGACAAAACAAAAAATAATCAATGTATTCAATTTTCAATAATTTTATTCATATACTATATAAACAAACATTTTTAATTGATTACAACACAATAATAATAAATAAACACAATGACACACAATCATTATTAACATAGTGATTGTTTTAAGACATATTAACAATCATGGTTAATCAAGGTGCAGTTAGTTTCAAAGTCTTACCTTGAAACTGTTTGCTTTAGCAAATGTCCACTCCTTGTAAAAACTTTTTTCATCTGCTTGTTTAAGAAGGTTGTACAAGCTTTCTTCTATATTTGAGGCCACACTTGTTTCAGAAACTACTGAAGATATATTACAACGGTGTGGTGAAAGGTGATCATGAGTATCTTGAGACATTTAAAATGTCAAAAAAGACATTTCTTACAACTTTATTAAAAAAAAAATTAAAATGAAACTCCATATTTTTAAGATTTAGATGATGCTATTTCTCACCCCATGAGCCATTCCATTTTATATCTACAATCTACCCCCCCCTGTGGATGAGAATTTCAGAGGGGTCGCAAGATATGAGAAAATTTCTGAGGGGTCGCGTTGCCACCCCCTGTGGATGAGAATTTCAGAGGGGTCTGGTCGAGAAAAATTTCATCCAAAGAAAATTCAGAGGTGTCTGGTGACATTTACAGGAATTTTTTAATGGCCTTAGAGGAAAAATTCATTTCTGAAGAATCCTGGTTAAAAGTATCTCATCCACAGGGGGGGAGGGGGGATGTAGATATAAAATGGAATGGCCCCATGCAACGGCTACATTATACTATTTTTTAAGCATATTATCTTATGTTACAATAGTCAAGTAATAACATAACAAAACATATATATAAACACAATTTAATATACTCGATAAATTATGTTATGAGCATTACATTATGTTGTGTCATATACATACCGTAACAAGCCCTTGGGAGATATCATTTTCAGGCCCTCTAGAGGGGGAGGAGGGCTTACGAGAACGCTTAATTGTCCGTAATGTAGGAAGACTGACTCCATTATATTATTGAAAACACTTTTTATGTTCTCAAATCAGAGATGGTCAAGAAAAAAACAGATACTGAACAAAATGAATTTGTAGTTGTATAAAATATCAATATACAGAACTAAATTATATACATAAAGAATAAAATAAATAAATGAATATACCTAATTTTTCAGTGTTAACAGTATCCAAGAAACCTTTTCATTTGCAGCTGCGTTTATGATCTTTTTGCTTGAACTATTGCTTACCCACCTTATGAAGCACGCATATAAGGAAACTAAAGGCCCTGACATACCTGGTCTCGTAAACAGAATGCATAATGGCCATTTCTCCTCCGAATTCCTGACACGACTAGCAAGTTTGTTGATCGTGAGGGAGGGTAGAAAATCGCCTCTATTTTCTTTTGAGTAAACTAATGCGAAGAAAACTTTATTACAATGAAAAGATGTTACAATTAGAACTCGGAATTCGGAAATCGGTAAAATACTCACCAACTACAGAAAAGATAAAATGGATGGAAACAGTTGCCAAGCACAACAGCGTTCCAGACGCCATATTGCTTGCGGTAGTTGGTGGTGGTCTGGTACCGAAAGGGGTCGGGGGATGGGAAGGGGGTGGGCTTTGGAAGCATTCAGTTTGATGAAGAAAGTTGTAGAAGTCTGATTGTGAGTTTATTGAAAACGAACTTACATAACACTCACACTACTTTTATATCTGTTATTTTTTAACATATAACATGACAAAAATAAAGTATTTTAAAAAAGATTTTTTAAAAGTATGAATAAACTCGCCCCAGCCCTCCCTGAATGTCTTCCGGTCGTCCGTCGTTTCCTCTGTACAGCAGAAGCGCGCGAAGCTATAATTTTAAAATTTATTCGTGTTTATGTTTTCAACATGACGACTAGCTGTAAAGGTCCAAGAAAAGTATATAGCCCTAAATCACGATTGTGTCAGAAAACGCCGATTTCTGTGATGCACCAAAACATTGTTTCCATTCATTGAATTGAAGTTACAGTGATCCTGTCTCCCAAAAGGTAAGCTGATGAACATAACTTATAATTATAAATACTACACAATGTGTTAGGAACTTAGCATCTGTGATACGTGATATATATGAATTATGTTTTCAATAACATGGCTGACCATTGTTGTGCAGTCATTCGTGCAAGAGTCAGTTGCTTGTACCCGCTCTTCGTGTCCACTTTATTAATTCCAACACCAAAAAGCCGTTCATTATTAATAACCTCGCGCATTTGGTAAAACACAACTGTTAATTTGCGATCTGTTTGAACAGAGCGCGAAAGCTTTTCAAAATAAGGGTTTATAACCAGAAAGAATTATCTCATTTATCATTTCTTGAGTTTCAAGGTTTAAGCAGTGTTTTTGTTGTTATACCAACGAGATAAAGTGCGCCCTGGAATTCATGTCACTCTGAGAAGCTGAAAAGAATATTTGCAAACAAGTCAAAGAGCAAATCGGTTATCTTACAAACTGTTCATGGACTAAAGTAGAAGTTATAGTACTTACTCTTGTCCAACTAGAATCGAGGAGAAACGTTGGATTTGGTTTGTGCGATTCCCAAGTTTGAAAACATGCGAAGTGTTAGGGAGAAATGAACATGCAAAGACAGGCGATCAGTTTTATAAACAGGTTTAGGATGTAAGAAGCCACTTCACAGAATCAAGTCTGACCAATCGAATTGAATTGAACAGGAAGTTCGTCGTTGTAGTAAGGATGGCAATGGGTGATTGTGGTTATAAGTGTATTAAATTCATGGTGTTTTTCTTCAATCTCTTATTTTGGCTGGCCGGATGTGCCATCATTGGCATTGGCGTATGGCTGTTGACAAACAAAAATGAAGTCGCGGGGGATTATTCACAGTTAACCGGTAGCGTGAACTACAAAGCAGCGCCAATACTGTGCATTGTAATAGGAATTATTACAGTCGTTGTTGCTTTCCTAGCGTGTTGCGGTGCCAAAATGGAGAATCAATGCATGCTTGCAGCATATTTTGCTGTTATTGTCGTCATCTTTTGCTTAGAAGTCACAGCGATTGTTCTAGCCTACACTTATAGAGAGAAAATTGAAAAGAACTTGCGGGAAGAAATTGCAGACACTATGAATGGCTACATGTTGCCACAACACCAGGTGGTATCACGAGCAATAGATGATATACAAAGAGATTTCAAATGCTGTGGAAACAGAGGGTATCAGGACTGGTTTGACACTGAGTGGGGTCTTGAACACAAAGGCAGTGTTCCACGAAGTTGTTGCAAAGATGCCTCTGATACATCTTGCTATAAAAATGTTAAAGAAGATCCCACAAAGATCTATCGCCAGGGCTGTTATAAGTTTGTTAGGAAATACCTGCTGAATAACTTGCATGTAATAAGTGGTTTTGGTATCTGGATAGCAGTTATTCAGCTCATGGGGATGATATTTGCAATGTGCTTGTGTTGCAAGATTAGAATGGGAGATGAAACGTATGCATAACAATACTTCCAAAATGTAAATCAATGGCTGTTCTAATTTGATAGTAAAAATCTCCAAAAACTGGCAAACTATTGGAAACACCTGTAATCCAATGTAATGTTTGTAACATTTTCGATTCATTGTTACTGCATCTGAAAGGCCATAGAATAGGGGAGCCAAGCCTCTCCCAATATATTTGTGGTTCCCCTATTCTATGGCCTTT
>JAOBRD020081911.1:0-10350 GCA_027575215.2 Hydrozoanthus sils
CCAATGTAACTCCCCCTTACACCCCATGTAATCCCACTTCCACCCCAAATAAAAACGTACCTCCCCTTACCAATATATAATGTGTAGTATTTTTCTGTTTTTTTCTATGCCTTCATTTTCGTCAAATAGAACCTATTGACAATTTGAGACTAAATAGGTTCTCATGAAAATGGCGTTTGAAATAAGAATTTTAGCCTAGCATGTTCGTTAAGTTTTTAGGTCCTTAGGGAAGAAGTCAAAACAATGGAATTTTTGAAGAACCCGATTTTGTCGGGGGAGGTGGTGAGTGGCGGCACCGACCCCCCTACCCCACCCCCTACCACTTTTTCAGAGCTCAATTTCTCCAAACCTGATTTAGGGGTATTGGTTTTTGTTGCATTATGGACTCCTCTCTCCACAAGGAAGGCGTTGGTGTAAGCACTTTATCAATATCTATTTTATTGAACATGATATTTGCTCCTGAAATTCAGCCGTTTTGAAAAAAGGTGGTGGGTGGCGGCACATAATACCCCACCCCCTTAAATTGGGTTCCTAGGAAATACCATTGTTTTGACCTTTTCCCTTATACGCCGGTTTTTACCGTAAATACATAGCCATTTTACAAATTTTGTTTCAATCGTAACTCCGAATATCCGACGTCAGTAATTGCTAAAACAACGAGTTGTTCTTGAGATAAATAACTTTTGTGCTTCAAAACAACGCCCAGAATCACTGGTTTTGTAAACACTAACAAAACATAGTCTTAGTCGTTACGGTATTGGTATCTATGTCGCTGTATTCCTGTTTTGACCAAGTCCAGTGACGTCGGATAACTTAACTGTCATCTTTCACGCCGGCAGCCAAAATGGCGTCATATAGCGCACAAGATACGAAATCTGAGTTAAATTTTATCTCCTTTGATGGTTGGTAAAAAGTCGTTTCTTACCAAAATTTTAAAGAATTATGGTTGTTGACTATAACAACGATTTTAATGGGTTTTTTTGTAATGACAGTGATTATAATTTTAGTTGGAGAATTGCCAAAAGTTTGCACGTATTTTTATCTGTTAAGGAAACAGCGTTTTTCCAGATACTACAAGAAAAATTCTCATGACAAGAAAAAACAGCTGAGCAACAAACACTAGCAAAAGCAGTATCAATATCAGTGTAGTGACCCAGGTAGTGACCTTGATGATCACATATGAAAATATAGTGACAGCGATTCTGAAAAAAAGCGACAGTGACAGTAATATGTTTTTATTTGGGGGGGGGGGAGGGCTGGGGCCTCAGAGGGGAGGGTCATCAGTGAAAATTAGCATCAAAAGGGGAGGGTCATAGTTCTTTGTAAAGCTATTGAAGGGGCCACATGTACACCTTTTCACGAATTTTTTTAATGAAGATTTTTGTGATTTTACTTTCCATTTTTCTTACAGATTAACTTATTTTACACTTCCATACTCAAACTTCATCTATAAAACATAAATACCCCACACTGATTGTTCACATTTTTGTGTTTCAGCTTGCACACATTCGATATCGAAATATATATAAAATTATATTCAAACAGTAAAACTTGTGTTCACAACGAAATATATGTATTCTGAGTTTTCTACGGCATGGAAAATATCATGTTGTAGTGAGGGGAGGGTCATTCTTTTGTTAGTCACCTAAAAATGTGGGGGGGGGGGGGTCAGGAGTTTTTTCATCAAAACAAAGGGGAGGCCCAACACTTTTTTTGGAAAAAAATACCAAAATTCCCCAGTCCTCCCCCCCAAGAAAAAATGTACCTTCCCTTAGCCTTAAAAACTGCATTCATTTCTTTTTTCAGGTTTTCTTGGTGTCTGTGCAATTTGTACAGTAAAGCCGGGTCTGCTTAAATTGGTAAATACAATGGTAGATGTAGACATGCATCACCTAGAAACCGCGAAGACTAAAGACCAAAGACCCAGTATTTAAAGAAGGGTCTTCATTTTTTGAGACCCTCAGTTAAAATTTATAAATCAAACAGCAGATAAACAAACCGCTCAGATGTGTTTTAACGTACAATCTTTCATGGGACACTAATGGTTATGAAAATACTGACGGGTCTTTGTTTTTTGAAAACGAAGACCCTCAGTTAAAATTGATAAATCAAACAGCAGATAAACAAACCGTTCGAATGTGTTGTATTTAACATACAATATCTTTCAAGGGACACTAACAGTTATGAAAACGAAGACTCCTGTGTGTTTTCATAACCGTTAGTGTCCCGTGAAAGATAATGTGCGATAATTTACAACACATCCGATCAGTTTGTTAATCTGCTGTTGATTTATCTACCTGCTGTTGATTTATTGATTTTAACTGATGAGGGTCTTCGTTTTTGCTTCTTTAAATATTGGGTCTTCGGTTTTCAGGTCTTAAATGTTTTCCGAACACCCGACATTCGATCACCCTTGATAATTTATTGTCATTCTATCTACTATTTATAGATTACTTTATTAGAACGCTAAAAATATTGTTCACAGGAATTTTATTTTTGATACCTCCAAGGTATACCCAGAGCCCATCCTTAATAATCCATCTGTCAACATTATATTTATTTATTATTTACTGTATATGTAGATATTATATATAATATAGAAATATGATTGTTAAGTCAAGACACACTTGGGTACATTTCGACCCCTTATAGCTACAACACTTTTTGTGTAGACACTGTTGTAACACTTATAAACTTCAACTGGTTTATTTATTAACTAAAGCATGAACATGCAAGAATATATACAATAACTTATGCAAGATGTGAAAGTTTTTAAAGAGAACAACTTCAAAACAAAATTGTGCTAATGATAGGTTGAATGGACCCTTATTGTTAACTAAATGTAAGGTCCTAAGACTGAAAGTTATTTAAAGATATTTGTATGTTAATTTACAAACTTATAAATTTGTAAGTTTGTTGTTTTCAACTATTAGATTAACAATTGTTTTCAATCAACAGTATTTTGGCCTTGTGTTCACACTGCTCCTTGCTGAATCGGCAATCGCTATTTATATTTATCTGGAAAGAGATAAGGTAAAGTAATGAACTTTATTAAACAAATTTGGCCATTGTTGCCTGACTCCTATAATGGCAATACTGGAAAGTGATAGGGCTATAGCTAGGAACACTAATAAAAAGGTCTTTATTAAAGGGGTATAAATATAAAGCATCACAGATCAAGAGTTATTTTTTATGACTCTAAACAAGATTGCTTGCAAGAGTACCATCAGATTTCTTTATTACTGCACAGTCCAAATGTCATTTTAAGTATCAGCCTCTTTGGACTTCACCGAACTTTATACATACAAGAAATTTAAACGTATAATGTTCACATACAACAAAGATGACTGTGAGTTGCTACAAAAAAGAGTCTTGGTTCTAAAATGGCTTGTGACCACATGTCAGGGCAGCAACTTTTTCTGCTAGTTCATTTTACAGTTTCTTCAATCAGTAATTGCAAACTTCAACAGATTTAATTTGGTGTAAAATACCAATCCTCTTCTTCTCTGTTCATCAAGTGAATTG
The DNA here is from genome assembly GCA_027575215.2 of Hydrozoanthus sils. Taxonomy (NCBI): domain Eukaryota; kingdom Metazoa; phylum Cnidaria; class Anthozoa; order Zoantharia; family Hydrozoanthidae; genus Hydrozoanthus; species Hydrozoanthus sils. The sequence continues at coordinate 3,526 of JAOBRD020081911.1, forward strand.
ATGTAACAAAAGCTTTGAGATGCTCCTGAAGTGATGTCACCTCACATCACCAATCTTTCTTTACATATTATTCAACTTCATTGGGCATGGCTAATTTCCAAAAATCTTTCTTAAACACCTTTCCACACATTTTAGAGATACAGTACCAATAACTGGCTGTACAGACATTTAATTTATAATTAACACAATGTGAGCTGGAATTAATGTTAGAAATAATTTTTTGAAATTCAAATAGATTCCAGAATTTGTTCAGCTCAACTGGAACAGCACAACAGACTCTACAAGGGTTCTGATTCAGGAAAAGGTAATTCTTTTCAGGAATTGGAGTATTTTCAATAGATACTACTTAGCCAGGTAAACTATTAACAGCAAGCTGATAGATATGAGGCGTTTAAATAGTTATGTGCATTAATTATAGTGACAATTTGTTTAAAAGTATTTAGATGATCTTGTACTAAGCAAAAAGATCACTAGTGGGGAGTGGTAGGTAATTACCTGTAAGGGCTAGTAGGAAGGTAAGTAGGCAATTGCAAGGGATGGTAGGAATTAAGTTTGGTACATTTTACAAGGGAGTGTAGGAATTCAGGTACGTTTAACAAGGTATGGTAGGAGGTTTTGTATGTAATTACAAGGGTTTTTGTTGGTAGAAAGGGTTAAGAGGAAATTCGGTAGGTAACTACCGGGGATGGTAGAAAGGTTGGTAGGTAATTACAATGGATGGTAGGAAGTTTGGTAGGTAATTAAAATAAGTTTGGTTGGTAAAATATTTGGGTTGCTATAAAGGTTGGTAAGTAGTTACAAGGGTTGGTAGGGAGTGTGGTAAATCATACAGGGATGTAAGAACTTGTTAGGCAATTACAAAAGATAGTAGGATATTTGGTAGGTAATTACAAGGGATGGTAGAAAGGTTGGTAGGTAATTACAAGGGTTGGTAGGAAGTTTGGTACGTTTTACAAGGGATGGTAGGAAGTTTGGTAGGTAATTATAATGAATGGTAAGGGGTTTTGTAGATAACTACAAGGGTTTATGTTGGTAGAAATTAGTTAAGTAGGTAAATACGTCAACGGTTAGTAGGAAATTCGGTAGGTAATCACAAGGGATGGTAGAAAGGTTGGTAATTACTTGTAAAGGATGGAAGGAAATTTGTTTAGTATTTAGAAACATTGGTAGGACATTTGGTAGGTAACTACAAGGATGAGTAGGAAGTTTGGTATGTAATTACAAAGGTTTATGTTGGCAGAAAGTTTAATAGGTAACTACAAGGGTTGGAAGGAAGTTTAATTGATATAGGTTACTACAAGGGTTGCTTTAAGTTTATTAGGCAATTGTAAGGGCTGGTAGCAAGTTCAGTAGGTTAATACAAGGGATGGTAGGAAGTTTGATATGTATTTACAGGGGATGGGAGGTACTGACTACCATCACTTAGTAAAACCTTACACCGATTTCCTATTCTCTGCAGCTCAAGTGTTGTAGCTTGCAGCCTGTGATAACTACACATGCTTCGAGTAATGACCCATCTTGCTTTGTCGACAAAGACACAAAAAAAGCTAGATTGAAGGTATGTTGAAAGCTTTAAGTGTAAAATGTATAGTGTTGTTAATGTTGATTGTATGTCTGAGTGATTTTATTTAATGTGATAAGTCTTGATGGCTATGCCATTTCATGAATATTTGATCTAGTTCTCATAGGGCACAGTCTGTACAGCTCCTCGATTTTCCACTTTAAGTATAAACACGATTGGCAAAGAAGACGGCCCTGTATAAGCCATATTACCAGAGCAGCTGTACAGTTTCTAATAACATTAATAGAATGACCGCAGTTCATAGCTAGGTAACTTATAGTGAAATGGGAATAACTGGGAAGGACATTTATACGTTAAGATATTTTTGTTTGCCAGTCAGTAGTTTCAGTTTTCTAGGCACAGATCCCTGGTTAGAAACTAGAATGAAAGACACCTTAAACAGATTTTTGATTATCATTGTTTTGTCAGTACTACATTGTGAGACAATTGATGATCCTACTGGGCCAAGAGAGACATAACCTAGACTATTGATGATGATACTGGTCCAAAGATGACATAACCTAGATGGTTGATGATCATACTGGGCCAAGGGTGACATACCTTAAACTATTGGTCCAAAGGTCCAAAGATGACATAACCTGGACAGTTGATGGTCTTACTGTGCCAGGCGTGACATAACTTAGACTATTGATGATGGTACTGGTCCAAAGATGACATAACCTAGATGTTTGATAATCATACTGGGCCAAGGGTGACATAATTTAAACTATTGATAATGAAACAGATCCAAAGATGACATAACCTGGGCAGTTGATGGTCCTACTGTGCCAGGAATGACATAACTTAGACTATTGATGATGATACTGGTCCAAAGATGACATATAACCTAGACAATTGATGATCCTACTGGGCCAAGAGTTATAACATAATCTATAATCGCAAATGCATGGACCAGTGTAATAGGGATTCGATTTAAAAGCTTTGGCATGCAATTAGGTTTCGGTTTGACCAGAATATTGGGGAACTCTGTACATATGGTTCACCACCACTTCCAGCAACCTTTTGTAACAAATCCAATCTGTTTCACAGGACTGCTATACCTTTCTTAAAGACTGGTTGAGTGAAAACTACATCATTCTCTCAACTTGCTCTGCTCTGGTAGCGGGTCTACAGGTATAGTATTGAACTGAAAATTATTTTGTTTAACCATAGGGTGTTGTCCTTCAGCGGTATATGTGTGAATATACAATATATAGATTCGAGTGAGGCCTTAATTACCACTGGAACGGGGTATAATCAGGTTTGCCGATCTATAGCATCAACAAAGAACCCCATAAACCCACAGAAAGAAAAGAGAAGAAATCTCTGATCTTGGTGGGATTCGAACCCACGACCTACGAAACAAATCTACGTCGCTCTAACCAACTGAGCTACAGGGCCAGCTGGGAGTTAGGCCGTGGGATTTTAAGGACAGTACAGCTCGGCCCAAGCTTAGAAATAACCATAGATTGGCCTCACTCAAATCTATAGTTGTATTCACACATATCAGCCACTGAAGGACAACACTCTATGGTTATTTCTATAGGCTTGGGCCGAGGTAGTACTGTCCTTAAAATCCCACAACCAAACTCCCAGCTGGCCTCGTAGCTCAGTTGGTTAGAGCAACGTAGATCTGCTTCGCCTCACTCGAATCTATATGTCGTATTCTTTATTATTAGTAGCAATAAGGCACGTTCGTTAAACTAGGTGTCGCTTGGGACCAGTAAACGAAAACAAGCTCTGCTTCAATGTAATACATTATGATTTGCAGCATCGAAACTCAACAGTATTAGGTAAAGTTATACGGTTGAACTGTTGGTCGGAATCCGGAATCCAAAACCTCTGTGGGTTCTGTTACATGGGTCATCAGGACTCTTTCTATTTAATTTTTTAAAAATTTTAGTTGATGAAAATAGATAAAAGCGCCTTTAGCACTGTCTCTGTTACACTGTAATTGAACTTTAACCTTTGCCTTATATCATTGTTATATTTTTTTCTCCTCGTAGATGTTTGTTCTTGCTGGAACTTGTCGGCTGCTAGCCAACAAAGAAACGGGAGGCCGACTCATAAGACAGACAAGAGTAAAACCGTTCAATCCAGCAATGACGGAAGGGACTGGTTCTAACATACGGCAAGAGCGCCGTATGGCTAGACAAAAACCACAACAGTTTCATGAAGAAAATGATGACATTGAAGAAATATCCCTCGCAGAAAGTGATCATGACAAAAAAGCAATCATTAAAAGGAAAGATAATCCTGTCAGCACTGAGAGGAAGAAATGGGCAAAGCATAATCCTAAATTCGAACCTGTATTTAGCCAAGAATGATTTGTTTGTCAACCAGTCAAATTACTAGAAGCCATTGACGTATATAACCAGGTGGAATCATATGAATGGTGACTATTGCGAAAAAGAGACAGAAAAACTGAAAACATCTGCACACCACTTTCGGATTGTTTTGCTCATTTCGTTTGTGGTTTTGAGTAAGATTTTTTTATTGGTGAATATTTTATTTGGCTAATTGAAGTGACAACTGGTGCCTAAAATCGTCAAAATGAATGGTATGCAGTCATGTGCTCATCCAGTAGACTGATTCTAGAAGTCAGCAAACAGACTAGCCGGTTTTTATCAGAAGTCGTACTGATGAGTTTATAGAAACATGTATGACCTTCAGAGGTTTAAAACAAGTCGGTTTGTGTAGACCCTATTCATAAACGACGGCGATTCAAGAATTCTTTTGTCTACATTCAAATTAGCCCTAGACCAGCCTCGTTTTGCGTAACATATTCTTTTGAAAGTTTAGCTCAAGAACGAGGCTAGTAGGACCAAACAAAAGAATATTTAAAACGCCGCCATTTAGCCGAGAGTCTATTTTTTCCCCTTGTTTATGTATCTTGGTACTTCCTGTTAATTTTCACCCATTTTTTAACTAATACTGTTGTTCTGAAAAATGATAGACCCCTAATATGATACCTAGTCAAATTCAATTTTATGTAAGACCCGCAACTGAGTAATTTCCAAGAATCGCAGTTTAATAAAGAACTTCATATATGCGAACCATGAAAGTAAACGGAAATACTGCCGCTTTTTGGGTGGTTACTAAAAGTTTGATGTTTTTTAATGGTACACCTTTCGAGTTTTCCCCGGCCAAAGGAAAATGTCAAGCCTTACCATGAGCAAGAAAAAAATACCTGAAACCAAATGCTTTTTTCTTTCAAGAGTAACAGTTGACTCGAAAGAGACCGGCTTTAGTTGAACAGCACAGCACAGCGTGTTATTTTGTATATTTTGGTGCGTTGTACATAGTTCCTGAACTAGAGAGCATAATCATTGTAGAACATATGTAACTATATAGGGTGTAAATTAAAGACAACGTTGTCAATTTGTATAAACGGTATAAGATTAGATTAAAGTTGTTTTTGTTGTTGTTTATATTCTAGAATGTTGATGCTAAAAGCGTGTTTTCACTATTGCGGAGACGCAAACGCATAAAAGGCAAAACTCCTTTTCCGTACGCACACCTTGCGCTTACGTTTGCTCTTGCTTCACAAATTTCCAAGTATGAGTGTCCTTGCGATTGCGTTTGCGTGTTTTTTTTTTTTTGCTTTCATTTGCCTGCCCAGCTCAAACTTTCTCTGGTCGTTTCTTTTGAAATGCTCGATATAGTAGAAGAAGCAAATTCACACCTTGCGTTTGTTCTTGCTTCACAATTTTCCAGGTGTGAATTTCTTTGCGCATATGTTCGCGTTTGCGTGTTTTTTTTTTTGCTTTCTATTTGCCTGTCCAGCTCCAACTTTCTCAGGTTATTTTTTTTTTGCAATGCTCAATTAAGATAAAAGAAAAAGGAATAAACTTGATTAAATTCACGATAGTTTTTGTTACACTTTTTATTATGTCTGGGCTCTACTCACTGCCATCGTGATAACTAGCATTTACGAAAGATTCGAAAGTAAGTAAATAATTACTGTTTTTATTTCTTTGGCCTTGTTATAAAGGATAAGGCGGTGGCGCCTTCCTCTGTTGTTCTATTTCTGTGTTTTTTTATGTTTGAACGGGTTGATCCATGGAGGAAGTGGTGGCGGGGAGGGGTTGCCCCCCATCGGAAACCACTGTCGTTTTACCTGTAAATAAAACAAATTTAAGTGTGGTGGCCACAAACAAGAACAAACACAGACAAGGTCAGATATATATGGACGAGGACGAGATTAGATGAGGACGGAAACATGGGCAAAGACAAGGACGAACACGGACGACGACAGATATGGACAAGGAAATAGACGCTGGCAAGGACAGATCTAACTGTAAAAGACAATGACAGACATGGGCAAGGATAGAGATAAGACAAGGGAAGGGAGACATGGGCAAAGACAAGGACGGACGAGGACAGATATGGACAAGGAAATAAGGAAATAGATGCTGGCAAGGACAGATCTAACTGTAAAAGACAAGGACAAACGCGGACAAGGACAGGTAAACATAAAAAGGGCCAGTGCAAAGACACGCCGAATGACTGACGACTGGTTGCGAAGTAAATCCTGCAAAGCTGTTGGTAAGTTATCTTGATAAAAACTTACAGGATCACTTGTTCTTTTAACCAGTGGCTTGGCCAGATGCTGTTTTCCACTGATCGCCGCATTTCCATACACATTATAGAACTTATTTCCCGCCGAATCGGCTGTAACAGAATATCCAATGGCTATCCCAATCACAAGAATAAGAGAAGCGGTAACTCGGTTCGTTTTTCCACTTGAGAAACCTTGTTTCAAAACGGAATCGAAGTAAATACCTGTACGCTCAAGGGAACTCTGTTTGTTTTAAAATATTCCTTCTTTTTGCTTGTTTTATCGAGTCTATGTGGTATCACTGTGGGTAACCGTGACACGTGTGAGAAATTCACCGAAGGGTCTCTCCTTTCGCTTTTCCGTCTCGACGTTATCAGTGAACTGTTTTTGAAAACTGGGACACGACATAAGTTGAAGAGCTCCTGAAACAATTTTTGTAATTGATAATTTTATACCTGTAAGGGCTTTTCCAACACTTCTACTCGACGGTAAATGGATTAAAGTGCTTACCTGACTAGTTAATTGATCCGTGAAATAAGTATAGGTAATCGCATGGGGCCGAGTAAAATTAAGAATTAATTTCAATTCACGAGTGTTTTCAACTTTTTCCAAAATTTAGAAAAAAATGAAAACACAAGTGATATTAATCCTAAATTTTACGAGGAACCAGGCGATTACATGTTTATGATATCGAGGGCAAAAT
>JAOBRD020082017.1:0-10349 GCA_027575215.2 Hydrozoanthus sils
CTAACCTGAGGACTTTTCTCTTGCCTCTCACAGGTCCTCACGACAGTGGGTATGACCACATGAACTACTGAGTAATACCCAATGCTGCTAGCATAGGACACTTCCTATGACAAACTCTTGCTTTCCTAGTGCTGTCCCAGTACAAAGTGACAGGGTCTGAGGCCAAACCTACTGATCCCTTCAAGGGGCTAAGCAAAAACCATCAGAGACACGAGACACTATACTACTTTTACCAAAGAGTAAATCAAGCTGACCCATTCCAATCCTGGTTTGCTATTGACTACGGCTGATACCCCTTCATTTAGAGTCCAGTTCAAGAATGAGTTCAGGGACCTACATCTCTATTCAATACATGCCCAAGACCCAGATGTTACTGAACTGGGTGTAGATGTGTTGCTGAGACTAGCAGGGACTCTGACCAGGACCTTGGTCCATAAGAGACTCTAGAGGAACCACTCCTCTTCTTCCTCAGGTCTGTTAATGACATTGGGCAGTCTTCATTTGGGAGCTACAGGATAGAGAGCCTATGAAAAGACATCACATTACTAGGAAAAAAGTTTCTATTTTCCATGCTTTTAAGGCTGTTAAAGTCAATTATACAGGGACTAGCCACCTCACCCTGGACCTCATATCTTAGGTGATTTTCCAGGAATGCTTTGAAGCTGGTTTTCTTGGTTCTACTGCTTCTGGTTTCAAAGTAAAGTCACAACAAACACTAAATCTCTCAGCCAGGCAAAATAGGTAACAGTAATATATTTATATGAGTAAATCTGTGGAAAATTTAGACTAACTGATTAGTGGGAACCAGGACTGTATCCTGGCCTCTGTTGGCCTGTACCTGGCTCACAGGAAGAGTGGGCACAACTTAGGGCACTCTACAGGGAAAATGTGAGAGGGAATTGGTACATAGAAGGCTGAGCAGCCATCCTTAGCCCCCACAAGTTAGGTTACAAGCAGACTCCAAGTTTCTCATCCAAAGAGCTCCTGCTGAGGTCATGGTCTTTGTGTGATGCTGTACATCATAAGACAATAAGCAGGCCTCTGTCCAAGTGACAAAAAGTTCTTCTACGCAGCAACTGACAGGACAAGGAGCCAAGGTGAGGAATGGTGACATACTGCCATAAACTGTATAACAAGAGGAATGTGGAATTTATGTGAGTCAAAACTCAGGGGCCTCCTGTGTCATGTGGGTCTCCTCTGGCCTTGTGCAACAGCTTGAAGAGCCCAGTTCTGATGTTCATTGGAATTCCCATGATGATGCTCTTAGACACACCTAGAACCAATCAGAAAGGAAGTCAGAGAGATGGATTCATTTCTTTTCCCAATGTGGCCTCTACAACTTCTGAAAAGACACTGAATGTCACAGCCATCTTGCATAGCTGATGCAGTTGAGGATGTGGTCCTTTCTGACTAAGGTCAGCACTGCTCATGCTTTGAGAGCCCAGGTGACCTTGGCTAGACCTATGTATCTAATTATTCCTGAGTGAGAGATGGTGACATAGTAGCAGCTCTACTTTTTGTGGGAAAAATACATGGGGCACTAGGATGAGCCCATAGTGTGCAAAGGCTGTTAGATCACCTGTCAGCCTGACCCTGCTCAAAAAGGCCCATCCTGTGATCTCTGAATGAAATCAGAGGCTCCATGAGGTAACACACTTCAACTAAGCTCACGGCTCCAGGCTGATACCACTCCAAGTCTCCTCCTGCCAAATGCTGGCTGCTTAGCCTGGGCCAACCCCACCTTCCCACTTTCCCCAAGAGCGTCCCTGGCTCTGCCAGCAATGGTGCCCAGACCTGTCCACCCAGAGTAGGAAGATGCCCTAGACACTCTAAAAACTGCCCAGGCTCTGTCCTAGCATAAACACATCCTAGACATCCAAGAAAAGGAGACTGCCTGCACTAGAACCTTTCCCCGCGCTTAATATAGACAACAGCGCTGCTCAGGCTGTGGGTACTCAGATAAAAATCAGATGCTGTGAGCCCTGAGCTGACCCCAGGGTGGACATATTCTCCTCACCAGGAGTAACTGCCTGGCCAGGCACAAGGCCCCTGGTGGCCAGTCTTCTACTGGGAGGGCACTTGAGGTGCTGAGCAGGAATGCATGTGGGCTGGTCCTGTTCAGGATATATTTAGAGACCTGTCACAGCTGCCAGCCGAGTGGTTCCCACAAGGTAAGGTTCTAGCTGGGCCCTGTGGCCAGATGTTTACTGAGATTGTAGGAACAATCTTGTCCACCCACATCCCAACTTATCACACATACACACCCAGAACTATCTCTGCACCAGGTCTCCATTGAGTTCCTGACTCTGAAGGGTAACCGCCCTCAATTGGTGTCATGATCCAGAAATGTGAGAAAGGGGGCCAGTGTGAAAATCAAAAGGATCAACAAAGACATCATGGACTCCTGTCATATCCATTTGTTACCCACAGCCTCTGTCTCTGGGTCACCTTAGCATACTATTCTGTGTTTTGAGCAGCTCTGACCAGATCCTGGTCTCCTACATTTTTTAGGGTGACCCTGATGTTAATCATGTTGGCCCTAGGACAATATTAGAAACAACACAATCCCAAAGGCTTCTCTTGGTCCACGGATGTCTGTGCAAGCTGTCCCAGGGCTTCACCCAGAGGGAAACCCAGACCAGGGATAATAGGACTGAGATAGATGGACGGCCACACTCATAGGACATCAACAAACTAGCACACCCCAAGTTCCCCCAGAATGACTTGGTGACTTTGACCTACAACACTTCTGATTCCCTTCCATGGTGCTAGGCTGTCCCCTTGGGACTCACCATATACTCTGGACACCTTAGTTCTCCCAGAATTGCTAAATCCTTTCTCTCTACTAGGAAGTTGAGGAAATAGGTTGTCAACAAGTATGGCTTTGCTTGGTCTTCAGAGATGGTGATAACATGGGGGTCTATGGCTCCATTCCAATCCTTTGCTAATTCCTAACAGCAACATATAGGCTAACTGGTGTGGACTGAGCTCTTGGATGTGGTGTGGGGTACAGATAGGAGCTGTGCACGAATAGCTGTAGACAATAACCACAGGGCTTCAGAAAGAGACTTCAGGGCATGTCTCTGAGACTTTGCACCTGCTCTTTTCTTTGATCAGATTCCTCTGTCCTCTTATGAATGTTTCACAAACTTTCATCATCCTTGAAATCCAGCTCAGAGACCCATAGCTCCAGGGAGCCACCCTTGGCCCTCAGACACTGAAATGTCTTGGTCTCTGTTAGCTACCTGCTCCAGAGGGAATGGCAGGGTTACATTTCATCCTGCATCTGGCCAACCAGCAGCACAGACTGGGTTGTCTGCTATATTGGTGAGCAAAGCAAAACACTCTATTGCAGTGAACAACTACTCATGTATACTCACCTACTTTTCTGCATACATGGTGGACGGTTGGCAGACCTCATGATTGGACTGGAAGATAACACTAGGCAGCTTCTACTTCCCCAGGAAAAAACCCCAGGGTGAATGGCAAGCATAAATTAAAAGGAAAAGCAAAAAAAGAACTTTCATGGTGAAGGTTAGAACATCTCATTTCAACACAAAACCCAGAGCCCACTTGGCATTGCCTTCCTGCCATGCTTGGGTCAGAGTATGCTGAGTCAGTTCCACAGAGAATGGCACTGAGCATGTCACTCATAGTTAGAAGGAGCAGAATGTTATTTGGAATTGGGTTGGACTATCATGGAAGTCTTGTTCGTTTGGGAGTTGGGACACCACTTCACCTGATCTAATGAGCAGTGAGAACAGGGACCAAATGGGAGGTGTCCCAGGTGAGAGGGAAATGAGTATCCTGATGATGGACCTCAGGGTAGGTGTGGGTTAGTGTCTGCATTAAGAATGATCTCATTATTCACCATTCTCTTTCATCCAGGAGTTCAGGCAGTATTGGTGTGAAGGTGGGCAGATGGAAGGCTGGTGAAGAAGAGAAGAGGATGCTCTTGTGTGTCCCTGGCTACTTGTCTCCCTGTAGACCATCAGCTGGAGCCTTACATCCTCACAGGTCTTTCCCCCCTTCCTGCTGCCCAGGCCAGGAGAGGTTTGGAGACTTGCCCAAGGCCACATACCTGCTCTAAACGTTCCCACCCTAAGTACTCTATTGAAGATATGCCCCTCCCCATACTCCTCTAAAGCTCTAGAGCAGGAAGCAGTCACAGAAATGAAATACTTCTCAAAAGGCTGGGGAGGCTGCCCTAGAAGCCAAGGCTGCAGATGAGTGTCAGTAAGTGTGTGGATTGACCTCTGCTTCCAGACCACCCTGGTATTCAGCAAGGGTGAGGGGCATGCAGTATCCCAGAGCATGTCTCCCAAGGGCAGGTGGCAGGATGCTACCTGGCCTTCACTGCAAAATCAAGAAAAGTCACACCCCATAGACTTGGTAGGAAGTGAGATACTATTAACTTCTCCAAGGCCAGCTGTGTGAGTTAGCTTGGTATGCTGCCCGTCATTACTATGCTCCTAGCTGTCAATCATCTGGAATGATCATTGACAGCTAGGAGTTCTGGGACAAACTTAAACAGAGCCCTGACTGGTGGCAGGACAGCAGACTCAGACTGCCATTAAGGGGTGAGATCCCATCACTGCAGGGATGAAAGCAGCACAGACCTGGAGGTCGGAGTCTTGTTGAGACTAGAACATTGATGAGGGCTGTAAAGTCATGACTCTAAAGCCCTTTTGGCTCTAAAATCCTGGAACATGCTGACCTTCTCAAGGCCCTGAGATATTGAAACCTAGTAGTCCACTCTCTGGCTCTCACCTGTAGCTCCAAAGCCCCACCTCACCGTGACCCTGGGCTGTCCTACTCCCGTTCACAATTAGGAAGACACACTCTGTTGACTCTGCCCGCTTGTCTAGGACCTGTAAGGCCGAGCATATGGCAGAAGGCTGTCATCTTAAATGGACTCATGCCCAGCTCCTGCTATCCCCAACTAGACTGGAAAATATGCTCAGACATTTTACTTGCTTCTCTTGTTATTATCAAGACTTGGGTGTTGGCTGAGTCCAGACAGTTAGAGGAAAGTGCCAGAAACAGAAGTGTCAACATACTTTGTCCCTCTAGCAGGCAGAACTTGACCAGAGTCAACTGGCAGTGAGGGTAGACACTGTCAGCACCTCTCTTGCTTTCCAGCCATGTAACAAAGGCCAACGGGATCAGTCTACCTCAAGATCCAGCAATTCTGCTCTTGGGCATATACCCATATAAGGCACATTGATACAACAAGGACATGTGTTCAACAATGTTCATAGCAGCATTGTTTGTAATAGCTAGAAATGGAAGCAACCTAGATGCCCCTCAACTGAAGAAAGGATAGAAAAAATGTGGTACATTTACACAATGGAGTACTACTCAGCAGAAAAAAGCAATAATCTTGAAATTCACGGTCAAATAATGGAACTAGAAGAAACCATCCCAAGAGAGGCAACCAAGTCACCAAAAGACAAACATGGTATGTACTCACTCATATATGAATTTTAGACATAGAACAAAGGATTACCAGCCTACAATGCTCTTCACCAAAGGAACTAGGAAACAAGAAGGACTCTAAGAGAAAAATGCATGGTCCCCAAAGAATGGGAAGGGCCAGGATCTCCTAAGCTAATTCCGAGGTTTGTTTGATCCTTCAACCTTGTGAGTATCAGGGAAGGAACTCGGGCCTGGAAGCAGGTATATTTATTCTGAGCAATCTCTCCTGCTGATCACATCATCTGTTGACTTGAATAAGCTTTGTATCTCTATTGATGTTCTGTGTGTATATATTCCCTTTATTCATAAAGAGTAGATTCTTTTCCAGCTGATTTGACAATATAGGTTGAGGACCCACAGGATTACTTCCTCCACACATTAACTCTCTGACTCACTGTCAGTCTCAGAAGTCAGATCCTGTCCAGGGGAGCTTCACAAGAATAAAGCAGTCATCTGGAAGAAACCCTTCCTCAGTATACTCAGAGATCTGCTGTGATAAAAGAGCAGCATCAACCATCCCTGCCCCTAGACTTGCACAGACAAGCTCTCCATCACTGGCATGTGGCTCCTCCATTTTGAGTTTTTGTTTTTCTCCCAAGGACCAACAGAGCAGCTAAAAGCCTCTTTAACTCCAGGTTCAGGTGGAATCTGATGCTCTCTTCTGGCCTCTCCTAGAATTGTATGCATATAAGGTGCAGGCCTTCAGCAGGCATACATATAAATGTACATATAAATGTAAGAAACATTTTTTTAAATTGCACCAATGAGTATTTAAGGCCAACCACACCAAAAACAAAACGATGCCTAACATACCTTGGAATTTATTCTGCCTGCTGTATGGTTATCATTGATGGTATATTTCAAGGAAACCAGAGACAGATAGTTCTGGTTTTCCTAATTCATGTTTTGTTGATTCTCTGTTGGTTTCATATAATGTATCCCAAACCCACTCTTCCATTACCCTTATATCTGCTTTCTAACCTTCCTACCTCTCCAGTAAACAAAACAAAGTTTAAAAGAAAAACCCAACCAAAAATCAAAAACAAATAAAAGTCTTGTCAAGGAATCTGTACTGTGTTCCAGTGAGTCTCACAGCATACACTTTACTCCATTATTCTATTCTTACGAATGCTCCAGGACTCTGGCTTCTATTGCTTTATCAATAGTTGATGCTCATTGGGACTCCTCTTGGCCATCCAATTCATGCCTTGTGTCATGGAGATCCTGTAGCTTTAGATCTGCAGGTCCCAGCCCTTCTCATGCTCCAGCAGTTCAGAGATGAAGACAATGTAAGGATGGGATAACTCACAGTCCTGGTTCTTGGCCTGGTGGTAGCAGGGTGAGTTAGTCTGCCATCTTTCCTTCATTTTCATTACTGGGGTGAGCTTTCAAACACTGCTCCGGTTAGCTCACCCAATGCAGCAAGTAGAAAGGAGAGGCCAATTCTCCTGTTCTCATGCCCTCCCATCTGGCTCACACACACTCAGAACACATAAGGCCAGCTCAACTGTCTTGCCCAGGGGAGGGGCCAGGAACATTCTCCCAATTGCTGCAGTTGTTGAGGGGCATACCAGACCCTTCTGTTCTCAAATCCCAGATGGCAACTCTCCCACCATCTGCAGGTGGCATTTGTGCTGGTGGGTGGGTACCTTTCCCTTATGAGTTCTAACACAAGGTAGAAGAAGCCGGGTAGACTTGTCTCTTCTGCTTTCATAGCCCTCAGGGCCAGCTCACCTGCACTGCTGGCTACAGTGTCAGCTCTATGACCCCTGCAGAAGCACAGCCATTGAAGACTAACATGGTTCTTAGGTGATGGCCCAAATCTCTATTTCTGTGTGTCTCTTGGTTAGCAGCACAGGCTTGAACATACACAGATGTCAGCTGCATTTCCTACATGGACACAGACATGGTCCTAGGCTACATCCTGGACATGGGTGTCACCATGGCCCTGGTTGGGAATGTAGGTCACTCAAATCGGCATGGAAGTAAAAGTATGCCCCAGGTGGGTCCTGGTAGTGGCCCAGATTACAGGCATCTGCAACGGCAGCAGGATCCTGGGGCATCAGTGCAGACCCTGGCTTCAGCAGGGCCTTGGACCCAGACTTAGTTCTCAACAACAGTCCTGACTCAGATGTCACTATGGTCCTGGGTAGCAGCACAACACTCTTAAGACACACATGCCCCTGTGAGAGCATATCCATGAAGTGGGAGGTCCTTCTGTGTGTTGCAAATATCCATTGCTTTTCTTGGTTAATGAATAAAGCCATTTTGGTCAATGGACAGGCAGGATTAAGCTAGGTGGCAATTCTGAAGAAAGAGGCAAGGAAAAGAGAGATGAAGGACAGATGCCATGTAACTACTAAAAAGGTAAGATTCCCAGTCATTCTTAGGTATGTTAAAGCCACATGGAAATACACAGATTAATAGTTTAAGTTAATAATTAAGAGAGAGCCAGACAGTAAGAATCCTAAGCCATTGGCTAAACAAGTATAAATAGATATTCAGTCTCAGAGCAGTTATTTCATAGTAGCTTTGGGGACCTGATTGGGAACCCAGTCCAGTGGGACTGACAATAGATGGAGAAAGTCTCCCAGCACATCCTCTGACAGTAACACAGTCACAGGTGGTGGCATAGACTGAAGGCAGCTGCAGAGCCCTCAGTGGTAACAGGAGTCACAGATGACAACACAGACACCCACAGCTATGTCTGAGCCAAGGAGTCAGACATGGCCCTTGGCAGCAGCCCAGGAAAGAACATCAGTGTCATGGCCTGGGTGGCAAGCAGGACATGAATTTTTTCCATACTGCCTTAATAAATGTTTGGATTTCCTGAGGGACAAAAGAGAAAAACTTTTGTGTTTCTCATTAATTTGTTCCAGATGGTCATTTCATGAAATGTGTATACAGAATACTATAGATTAGGGACAGCTAAATGTATGGCAATAAGGATACAGTATGGATACATTTTCCCTAATGAAAATGGATATCCACAGAGTTGGCAACACCATCCACATCCAAACACAATCCTCCTGGGTACCCTGGCTGGCTGGGAACTAACTGTGTAGTTCAGGCTGGACACAAAAGGGTTTTGGGGTTACAGAAACTTAGGGGCTAAAGGAGGTTCTTGGGCCACAGGAGTGAAACATCACACATGACCAAAGATACTGGTCTTAAGAGTGAAAAGTTGGAAATATGTTTGTCTGCAACAACTTAACATCAACACAGTCTTCCATGACAGATTTCCCACCACCTAGGGAGGGCTGTAACTCAGTTAGATTGCCAAAGCCATCAACATCGAACTCACAGGAAAATTCTTAGTCACCAACATCCCTACATTCCATGTTGCTTTTCTCCTCACAGGAGCCTCCTGCTGGTGAATGTCAGGCTTATCAGTAATTCTTCTCTCAGGATTTCTGTATCTCAAGCTCATTTTTGATGTTTTCTTTTCTTCAGGGGAACTGAGTCAACAGAACAATGGATCTGACTGGGGCTGGATTACCTGGAGGTGAGTTGGTATTTGTCTCACTGATGACTTAACAGCTATAAGGGGTGTCTTTTTCTGTGGCCTTGATCCCAGGGTGGAGAACGTTGTGTGATCAAGGTGTCTGTGGCTTCTTCCTCCTCTGTGTTCACTTAAGAGTTTCTTTCAGAGGAGGAAACACAGTCAGACTGAGAGCAGCCTGGATGGGAGAACGGGCTACACTAAATCAGGGCCTAGGGCAATACTGACCAAAGAAATTGGTCTTAAGAGTTAGGAATGGGGCCCACTCACGCAGAAACCAGGTGAGTGAGCTTATGCCCTTACCCAACTACTGCCCAAAACATCACTCACACCGACCAACCCCCATACACACACCTGCACCTGCCTGCTTGGGGTAGACACGCCCAGGAAGGGAGGATCTCCTTGCTCCCTGAATCTGGTAGCACGACACTCTTCCATCCCATTCCACCCATGAACTAGATGAGTGAACCTCTGACCTTACCCAACTCCCACCCAAACCATCACTCACCGCGCCTACCCTCCCACCCGCAAACCTGTGCCCACCTGCTTGGGGTAGACACCCACAGACAATGAGGAGCTCCCTGATTCTGGAAACACCCCACTCTTCAGTCTCTTTCTGCCAAACGATCCACAATGAGTGAGGAGACTATCAGGAGAGGCAAGACCATCCAGAGTTGTGGACATTGAATTCCTGGCCCTCACACAACACTGGGTCACAAGAGGAGATAGAGAGACCCCACCTGCACCCACCAGAAGAAGATATGGGAAGAAGACAGAATAAGATTTCACTCAACAACAGAAAGACAAATATGACACCACCAGAATCTAGGGACTCCACTCCAGCAAGATCTGAAAAGCCCAACACAGAACATGAAGAAGAGATGGACCTCAAAAATTATCACAGCAAGATGATAGAGACCTTTAAAGAGGAAACGAGAAAATCCCTTAACAAAATAAAAGAAAAAGCAAGCAAAAAATTACACGAAATGGAGGAAAAGACAAACCAAAAAATTCAAGAAATAAACAAATCTATTAAAGAATCTAAAGAAACCCAAGAAAAAACAACCAAACAAGTGAAGGAAGCTCTTGAAACAGTTCAAATCATGAAAGCTGAAATAGACACAATAAAGAAAACACTAAATGAGGCGATGCTGGAAATAGAAAGACTGGATAAATGATCAGGAACTAAAGATGTGAGTATAACTAATAGAATTCAAGAGATGGAAGAAAGAATCTCAGCTATTGAAGAATCGCTAGAGGATATACATTCATCAACCAAAGAAAACCTCAATTCCAACAAATCCCTAACACAAAATATCCAGGAAATATGGGACACTGTGAAAAGACCAAACCTAAGAATAATAGGTAT
>JAOBRD020082126.1:0-10347 GCA_027575215.2 Hydrozoanthus sils
ACTAAAGTTCAAAGGAAAATTCGTTTACGAACGTCATGGTACAAAGATTATGAGCAGCTACAGGAATCAAAACAAAACTAATAAATTCGTAAAGTTTTCATCAAAATAACTGAAAGAACACGTGAAGTTCTTATAAAGAAACAATTCGCTCAAGGACTGGGAATTTAGCAAAACCACTTGTTACGAGAATACTCCATCCCATTTCCCCCACCTCCGATCCCTCCCTCCCCAAGAAAGTTTACAGTAATGCCTGGTAATGGGCGGATTTAGAGAACATATGACATAAAATCAGTTTGTCAATTTTCAAAAAGTATACCTTAAAAAACATTTGTTTGCCAAGTTTGAGAAAGATACGATGAAAGTACGCCGAGATACGGCGTGTAGAATTTTAGAATTTTTCCCGCTAAAAGTGTCCTCTCCAAAAGCCAACAATATGACGTCCGACAAATCAAGCAGTTGGATACCCAACTCCATCGCGCCACCAAACGTCTACGTCAACTTCCCCGACCGATTTCGACAGGCACGGCAGCGGAGGGTGACGACGAAGAAGAAGACAGCGCCTTTACCTCCACCGCTTTCGACAAATGGATGAAGAAAATGCTTCAACAGACCAAGAAGAACTGGTCGCGTGCGTCTCGCCTCAGTCCATTTAATATGGTGCCACGAAGTAAAGAGATAATTCAATTTTAAAACATCCGTAACTGCTAAAGTTTTCGATAGAAAGTCTATTAGTTGCAGATGTTTTAAAGTCGATTTTGGATGGACTGAGGTGAGACGCAAAAGTCTCAAAGTGTCAAATTTTGTTTTTCGCACGGAAAATCTGAAGGTGACTGTTTGTGTAGTATTTTTGTAGAATGATATCCAGTTGATGATTAGGGACTTCATGATCAACAATAAATTAAGAGATCTTTGTTTCTCCTTAGACAATATTCTGTAGAGTTCATTATTTCAAACAGTTTTGCAGTTTCAAGAACTGTGATCGGATTTATTTAGCCTGTTCAAAAATTCGTTAAAATAATTTTCCCAATTACCGTCACACCTGATTTTATGAAAGATCAAAGTGTATTTTTAGTTTACGCACGCTCTACGGTTTGATGCTCGATTGAGTGACAAAAAGATTACAAGTTCGCGTCAAAGCGTAAATAGATCGGCGAATTCGTAGCAAAATGTAAGCGTCGAATGATTTAGCCCTGCACATGCAGACACAGAGATTTTATTTCGTAGTTATTGCGTCAGTCTTTGTCACTGTAGCTAAAACCAAAATGAATAATTTTGTTTCGTCGTATAACAATAACTTTGATAACGGAAACGAACCATCTTTCTTCGCATATTGGCTTGAGAGAGCTTTTTAACGTCAAAATTGGGAATTTTCAGTAATGTCCCGACTGAGGCTAAGTTAGCGTTTTCCGGTTTCTCAGACTGGCAAAGTCGAAACAGTCCTGCATAACATTCATTCCAAGATAATCGTTGCCAATTTCAATTTAACCTGTCTTTTGCGATTTTGAGGGGTTTAAAAGGTAAAAATCAGCTATTCTATGGTTAAACTAAATGTCTGATTTGAGATCTTCAAAGCCATTTATAAAACTTATGCGATAGTTATTCAACAGCTTTGTAAATGTTGAAAGAAAAGCCCCTATTTTATTCCATTTTGCATGTCCTCAAGCAAAGAAAATAAATCAAAGCGGCGACTGAAATAATACTGATCAAGGAACTGACCTTTTTCTTGTTTGTAGTTGCGAAAATCATGTGGGATAGTTGAACCGTTTCGAAAACTGTACGTAAGTTGGTCATAGGCCATTCTTTTCAGCGAAAATCAACACTTTTTTATAAGAGGTCTCTCTTTTTGCTGTAACCTCCGTTATCTACATTGAGCATTCCTAGTAAAGTTCTTAAACAAGTAGAGTTTCTATTTTGCTTCAATTTTAGTCTTTTTAACAAAGAAAACGTGAAACAGAAGTTCAAGTCGAAAGGAAGTGCACAAGAGATTTTTAAAATTTGTGAAACTTGGAGTTGGAACATGAAGCATGTTAATCTCCGTTACCACCAGTGCAGGCAAGAAACAGTTTGCTGCATTAATAACTTGGTGCATAATGTAGGCAGTAGAAAAGTTAAAGTTTTGGTATAAAAGGCTATTTGTAAGTGTTAATTCAATTTCGGTAGTTTAACTCTAACACTGTGACTGTAACCTCCGTTACGTGCGTTACTGTAACCTCTGTTGCCCCCTAGACTACTTTTTTGTTTTACTTTGTACAATTTCAATGTTTTGCTATAAATCGTAAAAGTAAAAGTCTTTACGATCAAAGCATTCCACGTGGTTTCTTTTTTGTTGTGTAAACCTTTTATCGAAAGAAAACATTCCCAAGCCTTCTTGACTACCTACTTGAGCTGAAAGATTTTGGAAATTAGACAGAGTGTAGCAACTGAAAATATAGCTTAAAATGTTTTTGAATTAGTAGAAACATTATATTGTTTCGCATTTTCCGCGTTCAAATCGAGATATTTTGCAGGTTTGAGTTTTTTCTGGTAACGAAAAACTGTAACGGAGATTAAAAAGTTAAAAGAAAACTTCCGGGCACATTTGCTATGCTATAATTGTCAATCATGAACAAATAATCACATTCCGAAGAGGTTTGGAAGATCTTGTTATAATATTTGTTTAGAAAACGTGACCTAAGAGAATTCCGAGGCCATGACTCATCGCTTGGTTGCGAAATTTTCTCATCTTACATCGCATATAGGTACTGAAACATCATTGTCCACCTTGAAATTGCGTTTCGTTGCTTTCATTGATGGTATTGAAGGTAAGTAGAGTTGTTTGAACCTAACTCAAATGTTGTTAATTTATAAAAGATTCTAAGTATTGGCTAAAAGATACGATAACCAATATATTTGTCGCGGAGGTTACAATCTGTTTGCGCTTATTATCTCGCTAGTATTAGTCACAATTCAGTACTGACTAAATGGCTAAAACTGGCGCAATACTGTTCTCTCAAGGCTTGCTTTAATTTAGATTTTATTTTCACGCTGCTTGTTTTTATTTTGTAGTCGCTAGAATTTTGGTTATGTTATAAGATCATATTCTGAGATTTAAACTCAACCATCTGTTCATGTTCTTCAGATGGCTCCAAAACCTCGAGCAGAAATTCAAAGAGCCTACCGAGAAAGGAAGAAAAGAACAAAGCAGGTCAAAAAGCCCGCGCGGAGATAGAAAAAGCGTACAGAGAAAGACTAAAAGCAAGTGCTGCCTCCAGTTATCGCGAGTAGGAAAACAAAAGAAAGCGCGCCTCGCGTTTAAGCCAACCCGTCTCCTCACTGAGAACGAAAAAAAATCCGGCGACTCAAAACCCTTGGAAAGGTGCAGCGGCATCGGGAAAGGAAGCGTCAAATGCAACAAAAAACACAATCCAAAGATACACCGGGGTGCGTCTCACGAGAACACCTCATCGTGAAAACTGATTTCAACAAGGCAAAACGCAGTAGTAGCCAAAAGCGCATAAGTTAGAGCAATTGCCAAGGCTCATAGAAAAATTGGAAATTTGGAGAAAGATAACACCAAGCTGGAACGCAAAGCATCCATGGGCACTTGAGAAAAGGCTTAAACGAATCTTCGAAAAAAAAATGAAAAAAGAGGTAGCACTTTACAAAGCAATCATTTAGAACATGAAGCTGTACAATCGAAAGACGAATGCTGAACTGAAATTCGTAAAGCTGGACGACAGAATGGTGTTCTGTTTGAAATGGAAAAAGGCAGTAGACGAGTTTGCTTCACACTGCAAAAGGGGCAAGACTCAATACGAACAAATCCGTTATCTCAAACAACTTCTTCCACCGGGGCATGTCATAGTGCAAATGGACCTTGCAGAGAATTAACAATACGTGTCTGTAGCTGAAGAAGTGCAGTCGGCCTTATGGACACTCCCTCAACAAATCACCTTACACCCAGTTGTAATATATTACAACGATAAGGGTGAAATTTGACATAAAAGCATTGTGGTTGTTTCGAATGAACTGCAACACAACAGCAGTACAGTCTAGGCAATCATAAAAAACATAATGCCTGATACAAAGCAAACTCTGCCCACAAGATCTACTACACATCTACTGTTATACCGATAGTCCCAGATCAAAGTATCGCAGTAAGACCATGATCTACGTTGTTGCAAATCTCAAGAAAGAATTCTCTGTATCAGCCTCAAGGAATTATTTCGAGGCAGGGCAGGGCAAAGGGCCATGTGATGGCATAGGAGGTACTGTTAAGCGTATGGCTGATGACACCATTGGGCAAGGACTGAAGGCCAAGATTGAGAACGCCGAAGACTTCTTTACAGTACCAATCAAGTAGCGCATTATCGTGCAAGTATGTCTCAAGCGTTCAATGTGCCCAGGCAAAGTCTGAGATCAACAATTTTGAGGGGTTGGTAACCGTTCCTGGGACGATGAAAGTGCATGTAATTTTCTCAACAGAAAATGAAGTAACAGTGAAAGAAACGTCCTGCTTTTGCACCGGTTGCTTTTCTAGTGGCAAGTTTCTTGAAAACGAAACCTGTGGATGGAAGAAGCACTTTCTGAAAGAGCTTGAGGCAATTGCAAATGAGTTAATGAAGGCCAACGTCGATGACGGGGTAGTAGCCGTTTACGATAAACAGTGGTACGTGGGAAAAGTCTTAAGAGGTTGACGACAAAGACCACACCTTTTACACTGGATCCTTGACGTCCTAAACAAAACATCCAAGTTCTCTCAAGTGGCCTTTAAAAGCAGACGAGTTGTGGATATCAGCTGAAGACCTATGCCAGTCCGGAAAGTTTCTTCTATACTTTATTGCCCAAGACAACTCAAACAGGCTACGATTGCTACCAAGGAATTAATTACTTTTTACAAAACCTGTATCAGGCCAGTTTCCGAATACACCCGTCAAGTGTACCATAACTCCTTGCCAAAGTACTTAAGTGACGATGTAGAAAGTCTACAAAAGCGAGATTTGCGCATTATCCTTCCTGAGAAAACATACGCGGCTGCCCTGGAGTCGTCCGGTTTGGCAACGATGCACGACCGACACCTAACATTGACAGAACGGCTTTTTAGCGATATTGTCTCCAACACCATGCGCTGCACAGTCTCCTTCCTAAAGTGAACTGTGACAGGATCTTAAGGTCAAACCGCAGTTTTAATGTGCCCACCTGCAAAATAAACCGTTTTAAAAACAATTTTATAATGTACAACTCTTCCACATGCTTCGAAAGTAATTAGTTTTAATATTGAAAATAATTTTTCCTTTAGTATTATTCTATTTCATGAAACTGTATTTTATTGAACTGTATTTGTAAAATCTATTGTTACTCAGCCTATGGCCGCAAATTTTAGATTATTAATAAACCACTTTACTTTACCTTACTTTACCAATGCGTATTGTTTGAGCGTTGTACCAAAAAATTTGGTTGATGGTGCGCTGTTGAAAGATTTATAAAAAATAGGCGACCAAAAACCCAAAAGTTGTGACTCTGATAAATCTTCTAATTGCAGTTTCGGAACTGCGCTTTGTTATTTATTGGTTTGTTCCCAGCGAAAGACAAAAAAATCCCGGAACAATGAAGAATGAAAATTTGCAAGAATTATTTGGTTTTTTTTTCTGTATTTTTCCAAACATTAAACGTCTAATAAAAGAGGTTTATAATTAATTATTAATTTTTTTTAGGATTAAAGATTACATCAAAGTTTTTTCGGAATTTAAAAACTTTGTTTCTGTGAAGTCAAGGAAAGACATTCCTTATTTGAAACGGTAATCTTCATATTCACCATTTTTTAAAACCTTAATGGCAACATTTATCTTGGAATGGGTGATAAAGCGAGAGCGTTGAATACCTAGGCTTTGGCTCTTTTGACATTGTCGATTATTTTTGCAATTGCTAGACATTGACTTTCGCAAGCCTTGTTCCCCATTTGTCACTATGTCATCGCAGTCAAAATATCATGGAATCGATCAAGGCGTTAAGTGCATGCCAGCCAGACGAAAATCCTTCAACGGAAGATAGCATCAGAATCGAGCCCGCGACTGAGCAACAGCAAGTTTGGTGTGTGTTCTTCTTCGTCTAACGCAAAGTGCATCATTATTCATTCGAAATGACATGTAGGTTTTTAAAGGAAGTAAGAAATGTTCTGTTGCTTTTCCTCTTGTACGACACAATGGCATAGGCAGCCTGATCTCACAATTTCAGTTCCGGCGAATTTTATTTTCAATTTATTTAGTTATATTCCAATACAGCTACCCCTCCAAAGGAGGGTTTTCAGCTGGGGTGGTCATACACATGTGTATAAAAAAAAGTAATAATAATAATAATAATAATAATAATAATAAATAGATAAGTAAAAAATAATAATGATAAAATATACAAATAAATAATCAATAGAAAAAAGAAAAAAATAATAAAATAATAATAATAATAAGATTAAATTAAATTAATAATAATTAATAATAATAATAATCTTAATAAAATAATTTATAAATGACTAAATGAGGTTTACAGGCATGTGATTTAAGGTGGATATGCTGGTACGAATTGTTCGACGGAATTACAGTGCTTAAATAAGTGATTCAGGAGAATTTTCCATTTTGATATTGTTCGAGGAAAGAATGACAAACGATGGGAACTTGTTCTGCAAGATAGAGAAAGGAAAGACAGTTCGTGCATGTGACGTGATCTCCTTCTTGGGGGGCATAGCTGGTCCTTGTGGGATGATGGTGTTACACTGTGTACAAGCTTGTACAAACAGCATGGCCGGAGTCCGCACGTCTTTGCCTAAGCGATCGTAGATATTCTTGAACAACTATTTTCAGCATGTCTCATGAAATGACTTGTACTTACTGTTCAATTTCTGACAAAATTATCTTTTCTATAAAAACCCTTTTTTCGACTCTAACACAAAAATCTGCACCTTTTCTCGTAATTTCAATTGTTGCAGAGTTTTTCAATGGCTCGATACTGTTTTTGCCGGCTGAGTTGGTGACAAAATCCTGCTTTTAGAGACAATATACGTTGAATTTATTACGTTACGTTAATATATCAGACTTACTGAGGCCTAATATTACATAGTTCCTGATTTCGGCTTAGTCTGCTCGTTTTTTAAATCTATATTCCTCATGTAACTCCTTACATACATATACAAACATGTGTAACGAACCATTTATTAGAATTATTAGAATTCACATTTACTCCTTTATCTTAATCCTAATGGCAATACTCATTACACGGGCCGGTAGGCAACGAGTTTAGGAACGGCCTGGGTTTTTATTTTTTTGATTGTTTGGTTTTTTTGGTGTCACATTAAAGCATCCATATATACATGCTTGCGCGGTTTGGTCTGTTTTGAAGCCACGGGATCAGAGATTGCACCGGATTGCACTAGACTCAACCGGCCTCGGGGTTTGGTAAAAGCGTGTTCGTCGCTTGAGAAGAAGACGTTTATGCTTGGGAACTAGACGCCGTAAAGGCGTTCATGCACTGGGCTACCTGTTTCTCAAGTAGTCCTTGTTCGTACTTCGCTTTCGGATACATCAATGTGACTGTAATAGTATTCCATTGATTCATCAGATGCTGCTTCATTGTCAGCTGTAGCGAGACATGCACACAAAAACTCCCGAGTTGGATTTTGACATCGCTAGGTACCGATTGTTTTTTTCTTTGCCTGCTAAATAAAATCTTATAAAACAAAGAAAGTTCATCTTTCATATTTTTTTAACCTTAATTGCGTGCAATGTAAATTAAAACGAGGTCTCGGAGACATTTACTTAAGCGAAAGCAACGAGTTGATTTTCCATGCATGTCGAGCTTGGCAGCCGCGCCAGGCAGCAAAATTTTAGTGGTTAGGGCATCTCTCGGATCATCCATACGACCCCTACTTACCCTTCCCCTCCCCCCCAAAAAAACAAGACACACCCACGAATGTTGGGATCGGCTCGCTCTCAAGCAGCAATTGTTTTACTGTAACTCACTCAAAGTAAATACTAAGAAAGTACCAACTACCACAAAAGAAACCCAATAGGGCACTCCAAAGGGGTTGGATACCCAATCTCATGTTTCTTCCCAAAGGTCGATAATTAGAAAATACTAATATAAGAATATAAAAATATTACAGATTCAAAAGCATGACAAACGTACAATAAAGTATGACTAAAAGCTAAATATGGGAATACATCAGGGGGACCAAAAACCTACCAAAAACCCCGGCAAAAGACCATACTGTAATGGGAAAAAAGTGGTCGGAAATCTGGGTGGAGCCCAAAAGGCCTTAGGCCTAAGATGTACCCCCCCCCCCCTCCACAGGTCTAGATGCCTAGACTCTGACTAACTGACAGTATGTGTGCCAAAAAATCTTGATTATAGCAAACTTTAGCTTTTTCACTCCGCCATCGGCCGTGGCGCAATAAAGAGACGGCATGGGATTTGCTTTTGCGGCGGCAATAGCGCCACCCGATCCACACTTGATCTTGGACCTTGAAACCATATGTTGAAAATTGCATAATTTGTCCTCGTTCTTGGTAAGTAATATGACAGTTTTGTAGCTAACCTAGTATTATAGTTATGAACTTCATTTATACTTGTGAAAAAAGACTGAAACGATAGATAGATGATAATGATATTTGTACATAAATATCGCTACTGTAAGTGATGAGATCTGGACGTTTAGTGATTTCCAGCGATTTGTACACTGGGCTTGAAGGGTGATCAAAACTAGAAAAGATAATGATACACAGTGCCTTTCTTTGAAGAACATGCAGCATAAAGGATTAAGAGTGGTGTCATAGGTATTTCCCCAAGACATAATTCCATAGATTATAAATGGGTAAATCAGAGAATAATAAAGATCTTTAAGGATGTTAATGATTACCTAATGGCGCATCTTAGAGAGAAAACCAATATTTCCTGTACATCTTGCGTGCCAGAGTTATTTCCCCACCACTCAAATGCTGTGAGAATCTGTCGACGTTCTTACAAGTGGTTTGAGAATCCGTGTTCATTTTGGTAGGTCCATTCCAGTTTTACTATAACTACATTTGACACTACATCTTTAACCCGTTATCCTACTGTACCATAGCTTTGATATATTTGTGAATATTTTTAACTTTTTCAAAGTGTTAACTCGTTCTAGTTCTAAAGTTAAGTAACTTGCTAAGACTTCTGATAATGATGACTCTGTTCTAGATTCTGAATCTCGATCGGTTAATGACATACTGCCACAGTTACAGTTAAGATTTTATTGTTCAAGTGGTCAAAAATTCTCTTGCTCCAGAACATTAAACCCAACAGCCGCATTTCAGTCGTCTGCGATTCCAAAAACAAATGTGTTCTCTGACTAACCGAATCGGTAATTTGCAACCGAGGCATTCTTCTAACCGCAGCACTAGATCGCGTTTTCGATCTCCAAAATGTTTTAATTGCAGAGTATTTGGCCACAAGGCCTCTACGTGTATAGGCGCGCCGCTGGTGGCCACAGAATTCCTTTTCAAAATCGCGCAGTGCGCTTTAGCCAGCATCCTTCAAATTTCCAGCGCGGATCGTATCAGCAGCCCAGTACGTAGTACCAGGAAAACTGAAGAGGGCTCCCATGCAGCAGCCCTCTTCGTGAAAACCAACTGAGAACCTTTCAAGTCAACGATGAACCTTTGTTTTATTCAAATAGTTATACTAATCCTAGAGAGAAAAATGCTAAATGTTCTGTACCTTCCAGAGTTCACGAAATTACGAATCAACACTATGCTCGTAGAAGGTGGGCCCTGCCAAGAAGGCAAACCCCATATCACAACCAAAAGACAAAATATGATTGACACAAATTGCGAAACAAAATGTATTA
Organism: Hydrozoanthus sils; assembly: GCA_027575215.2. Classification (NCBI taxonomy): domain Eukaryota; kingdom Metazoa; phylum Cnidaria; class Anthozoa; order Zoantharia; family Hydrozoanthidae; genus Hydrozoanthus; species Hydrozoanthus sils. Next base: position 9,848 of record JAOBRD020082126.1, read on the forward strand.
GTGATATTGAAGATTATAATGCCGCTGTTGATATTGATGGAGCTCCAGTCCAAAGGAATTTTATGAAGATAATACATTAGAACCTGCCATTCAGGAAGCAGGCGAAGTCAAAGTATCGGAAACCAATTCTACTTTGGAAAAACTTTAATGGATATCCTTTCGATCGAATATTCGGTTTCAGCTAATAGTCAGCGGAACGCCTCTGAAAACTCATTAGTGCCGAATAAAAAAAAGAAAATTTTAATGATTACTACTTATGATGTGTCAAAAGTGTTTGAAAGGGGTACACAAAGTGCTAGTAGGACATTTTCATCCTCAAAGAGCACGAACTCAAGTGTCGCAACTGTTTATCAAGGAGAATTTATTAAACCCCAAGAATTAAAACTGCGATTTTTTTGATTTTATTGATGCTATTTACAGCAATTTTGCAAAATTTACGTGGACTTTTATTGTCATTTTTGAAATTGGTATGGTTGCATTGACATTCCTTAACAATATTG
>JAOBRD020082232.1:0-10346 GCA_027575215.2 Hydrozoanthus sils
ACTACTACTACTACTACTACTACTACTACTACTACTACTACTACTACTACTACTACTACTACTACTACCACTACAACTACTACTACTACTACTACTATTTCTACTACTACTACTATTACTACTACTACTATCGATAGTCAAGACACCTTTGGCGGCATGAAGTGGCCTGATGTCTATTCAGACTATCAGAAACTGTTGAGTTTTAAACTCCAATAACAATAATAATAATAATAATAATAAAAAATGATAATAATAAAAACAACAACAACAACAACAACAACAATAATAATAATAATAATAATAATAATAATGCTGTTGCAAAGAAAATAAGTGACAAAAAAGAACAGTTGTGTATATAATTTAACAACTGTCTCAAAGAGTCTCGGATTCTAAAAGTCTTTTTTTTATAGTGCAGTTATCTCTACAAGAAAGTACAATCCTGAGCAGCAAACCTCCTAGTTATGTACAAGCATTAGTCCAATTTCTAACGCCCGTGCTACAGAGCCCTACAAAAAGCACTTTGGTCAAATGCTGGCACGGTAAAACCCAGGGATTCGCTGCCAAGACCTTCCACACCTACTGTGACAACAAAGGTCCGACAGTTACTATCGTAAGTGTTGGAAACTTCACTTTTGGTGGTTACTCTAACAAGAATTGGACAAGTAAGTAAAATAAAGGAACAACCTGGATGTTGGTGTTTGTGAAAGGATGCAATACATGATTCTCTAAAATATATATAACCTCTGGGTAACGAATCAATAGCGCTATTAAAACCGCACGGCTTTTTCTCGTTGAGCATGGATCTCTTGCGCAATTCTTTTAAATAGCATACCAGATTTTCTTAAAAGACCATAGACTTTGCACTTTTTAGTTCATTTCGCTTGCCAACTTTATCTGTATATGAAACACGTGATTTTAAGTTTAAAGTGCCTATGATGTGGAAAATTTTATTACGTCGATCAGTGGATAGACCTCGCAAAATCAGGAGTAGCGGTGAATTTTTTTTTCAAAATCTTCAGTGGTTCTTGAGATAAACATTTAGTGTTTTCAACTGATGACGTCAAAAGTGTGACATGCATTTTTGCATTTTTTAAAAAAAATCTGCTGCCAATTCATAATCTTTGGTTAACTGAACTTGAGCCAAACTTTAAATACATCATCAGCCCAAATTTGGCTTAGATGCATCCAAAGGTTATGGGTTGGCAACAGATTTCAAAAATTGCCAATTAAGAACAAAAATATTGGCACAAAAATATTGTGTTGATTAAAGATCGATATAATCATATCAGAAATTTCCTAAAGGTTTCTTAGTTAATACGATTACAGGGTAATCAACGGTCATGAAAAGTCATTAACAGTCATGGAATTAATTTTGAAAATGCTATTTCCAGGCCGGGAAAAGTCATGGAATTTTTTTATTGGTTGTTGTTTTGTTTGAGATGACGTTTGCTCTTAAAATTAACTGCGCGATGAATTCGTATGGAGTGATTATTTTTATTGTATTTTTTAAGTAATTGCTCTAAAATCAAGAATGTTACTCTGTTTTTCAGTGTCCAGAAGGTGTAATATAAAGTTGAACTAAAGTGTGAGTAGCTTTTTTGTTGAAGTGCACGGAATTCTTTGGATTCTTGATATTTCTCAGTCATGGAAAATGGCATTTGGTCATGGAAAAGTCTTGGAAAGGTCATTGAATTTCAGTCCTCTTTCTCAGTGTGAATCCTGGATTATTTTATATTATTCTGTTATAAAACGATATGATTAACTCGACTTATTATCTTAGGCAGCGGCAGTTACCTACAAAGTACGAAGTCGTTTTTGTACTCCCTATATAACGTGAACGGTTTTCAGCCGCTGAAGATGCCTGTAATCAAGTTGGAAAAATATGCAATGTATGACAACGGTGTATACGGACCAACTTTTGAATGGGCACACGACCTGTACATTGCCAATTTGGCCATCACCGGAACAAGTTCCTACACCAAACCTGGCAGTACCTACAAGGCGCCTCCCGCTCCGGTCGCAAAAGTCAACACATTTTTGGCTGGCAAACAAAACTTCAAGGTCAACGATAGTGAGGTCTTCTATGAAAGAGTTGGCTAAAGATCTGAACAAGGCCAGCTGCTTCGCATTCTCACAATAATCGTGTGGGGGTGTCATGTGTGTAAGTTTTCTAAGCAGTTGAAAAGTGTCAGTCAGCCTAATGTTACATTCAGTTGTTAGACTGTAACGACCCTTTTCCTATATTTTTTAAAGTACAATGTCATTAAACTAGAATGAAAATAAAGTTTCTCTCAGGATCTTGAACTAACCATTTTTCAAAAGTTTTTAGATTATTTCTCCAAAAATTTGACAAAAAAGCACTGCGGTTTTTGAAAAGCATTAGAGATTTTTTTTTCGTTTTACCAGTTAACTTTGTTAAATTTTTGTATTTTTGTGCTACACGTAGAACGCAGAATGCCTGATTTGTAGATGTACGGCACTTTGCTAAGGTTTCTACAGCAATGAATAGAAGACAATCTTTTTAGTATGCTAGCTGCTAAAATCGTAGCTCTATTGAAAACGACTTGGCCAATGTTGACAGAGCTAAATTTGTAACAAAAATATTCTCTGTAATAAAGGGACATGATAACGGAACGTGTTTACTGTCTGCCTTGAACTTGAATAAGCAATCAATCGTTGTCATGTTTCTACTCAAATAGTAAGGAGAGGGGCCAGTTCTAACAAAGCTCAGTAAAACTGTGCACCAATGAACGTTATCTTACGTGGATGAGAAGGCATACGGGATACTACGAACGATGTGGATGTTAACATTTTACCGAAGATCAGAGACACCAAGTCTTGTCAAACGACAACAAAATCCATCGTAACCCACCGAGGAGAATCACGTCTAAGAGTATAACACAAGGTTTGTCACCAAGTTTTACCGCAGGAATGATTTTGCATTTGCAGCAATTTTGAAACAAAAACGGTTCAACTGTCTGGGCCAACTGCGCCACATCAAACTCGACCCTCTCTATGTGGTCCATCTGCAAATTCCTGCTATTTTCTCCCCTCTCTCCCCCCCCCCCATGATTTCCAGCAGGTGAACATATTTACAGCCTGAAGAACTTTAGGCACTAAACCTAAGGGAGATAATTATTGAATGCATTATGCTGTTTTAGTTCACAATTTAAGAAACAGGCCGGTCCATACATCGACAGTGTGATTCCACTTAAGCAAAGAATTAACTTTTTGTCGCTCAAGCTCGTTTAGTTTCTTGGTTAAAAAAGAAACAATCGTTCTCTACGTTAGAAGTACGGAAAAGGCAGAGTATAATCTGCTCTCCAACTGTTAGCCCGGTTTACTGGACTTCATAGTTCTGTTACATCTCTGTAGTGAAGTCAGCTGACAAGTGGTGATTCAATATTGATAAAAAGCATGAATAATGGTGTAGCTTTTTAGATCTGGAAACAACTTTTGGCACAATAGATCACCAATAGGCCTTTTGCAGCAAGTGGTCAAATGGTACAAACAATTATGTTCTTGTGGGCAAAGGATTGTCACAGGCTCAACTGGAAAATGCAAAACAAAGAAAAACCACGCGTTTCTAGTTAATTGTGTCATATCAAGATTGTAATTGGTGTCTGTGACATTCCTTTGCCCGCCGGAACATCAATGTTTGTACCATGTGGTCACTTGCTGCAAAATCCTGTTCTAACTGCAAAACTGAAAATATGTGGATTAAGTGAACTAATTAAGTGAACCTCCCAATGAAGGTTAAGGGGAACTTAAAACAAATGTAAGTCAGTACACACTGTTCGAGCATCAATGCACTCTCACAACATTTGAGTGATAGGAAAATAACGAGATGTACAAGGATCGCTACCGTCTTTTATTCCTCTCGGTGTTGTAGTGTTACATGATGTTACGCTAAGCTCGGTGTACCTTACGGCTTGAAGAACTCATTAAGATTGTTCCTTTCTGTCTTATTGCGTTACTCCATTATCAACAACACTAATGTTCGAGTCAATTCCAGCCGCGAGCATTTCCCCCCGGGCAAACCCCCGGACAAAAAAACGGGCATTTGAAAAAATTGGTCAAATGCCCAGCCCCCCCAATCCATCAGACCGATATACAAAAATATTAGTTGTCAATTTTTAATAAACATAACTGTTTTGGCTCAATAGAACTGGATAAAACAGCGGGAACACAATTTACTGCACTGTACTTTACTCTCCACCCAACCTATCGCGTATACTATAGAGGTTGTCCTTGGTTCCTTCTTCTTGTGGCCTATATACTATAATTTATGCTCGTGAGTTGAAAATGGACAGTCGTATGGTCTAATGGTGAACTGATAGGGTCACGAAATGAGACACTAGCTCCTATTGGACAAAGACAAAGCAAATGGTTTTCTTGTTTAATATGTAGGTCTTTTATGGTCGATAAATGTTCTTCTTATTCCAAAATGACGGTGCTTGAAACTCTTTACTTCTGAGCGCCGTCAGAAAAGACGACCGGACATCACAAGGGAAGCTTTTTTGTTGTTTGCAAATGTCCGGGGGGCCGGGACACTGCTAACTGCCAAATTCCCGGCCCCCGGGACACAGCTTCTATCAGATGCCCGGGGTTTGCCCGGGGAGATGCTCGCGGTTGGAATTGACCCGCACAAAATTCATGCATCACAAGATGCCTAACTTTCATTGTTCACAATGGAACATTCTAGATAGCTAGCAACCTTGTTATTTTTGTACTCTTATACCAATATCGCCTAACACACTCATTGTGTTTACGGGAAGTGATATCTGCGTTCAACAACAAATGTTGGACCAACGGCGCCAACTAATTATCATATTGCAGCTAACAGGAATCTAAATGTTACCTTAATTTACCACATACTTAAGTTAAGGATGTTCCTACTTGAAACTCAGCTTTGCCAGCTCTCTTACGTGAGTAAGCTGAAGGTGGCCAACTAAAGCACAATATACCACTTCCGTTTTGCATATTAATGAAACTCAATAAAATGAGTATTGCTATTAGGATTAAGATAAATCAATTCTACTAATTCTAAAAATGGTTTGTTACACAAACTGAGTGGCGACGAAAGCTGAAGCTAGCTGATTCAAATCTCCAACGGTTCAATACTCATTTAATGAACTAATTATGTTACCCATAAATCCTAACTGAAAACTGGACTTAATAACTGACAACTGGGTCTAATAGCTACTTAAAATGTTTTTAATGTGTCACAGTAAATACGTTATTTAAATGTACGTTGCTTTAGCCATTGTCATAAGCCATACCAATTAGCTCTCAAATATAAACACAATTAAACATAATTCTTAATCATCCAGTTAGTGAAATGTTCAAGAATTAAATCTTTTACTGGAAATAGAACAGCTGAAAAATAGAACGTTTCGGCCATAAAACATGGCCTTCATCAGCTAATGCTGGAGGTCACGTGACCTGGACAGATCACATGACCGGCGACTAGGAAAGCGCCCCAGTACCCGGTCCCACATGTTGGACAAACTGAAACGGATTTACAGAAAACCTACCCACACAGATCACTACCTGAACATTGACTCGAACCACCTGCTAATTCACAAACTTGGAGTCATTCGCACCCTGAACCATCGGGCAACCTCAACAATCAGTGACCCGGCTATGTTGGCGAAACCAAACAATCCCTGCGTACCCGTCTTGATCAGCATTGTCACCAGGAATCCAACGAGGCACAAACTTCTGCTGAATATTTACGCTGTAAGAAAACCCGTCACTTTTTCAACGACGCGGAGGTTGTGATACTTGGTCGTAAAGAGGACTGGGTCCGAGGAGGCAAAAAGGAGGCCAAGGATGTAGCAGCCTTCACTCAACCGAAAAGGGGGCTCCGTTTCAGTTTGTCCAACACGTGGGACCAGACCAGACCAGGCGCTTTCCTAGTCGCCTGTCACGTGACCTCCAGCATTAGCTGAAGGTGGTTTATGGCCGAAACGTTCTATGTATCAACTCTTCTATTTCCAGTAAAAGATTTAATTATTAAGGGATTTCGGTAAACAAAGCGATAAACTGTCTCTTTGTTCTTTAATCTTTTGTTACCAAATATCTCTCAGATATGATTTCAAACAGATTTATAGTTCAAAAAACAGGTACGAGAGTTTGGGCGAGAGTTCCACACACCTACAAACTACACTTCAACATCATTCTATTGAAAAGAAAATACATAACAGAAGCAAATATTTCAAATTCAAATAATCAGTTGTGCAAGGGGTTGGCTATTCTGCGAGTTGCGAGTTGCGAGTTGAGAGTTGCAAGTTGCGATTTGCGAGTCGGGCGTTGCGAGTTATGAAAAAGCTCCGCGCCTGTGTCCAATGACTTTGAATAGAGGCTTGTGCTCAAAATATATCAAATATTTCAGAACCAAGAACCAAGCCTTGACTTGAAACTTTTGTTAGCAGGCACTGGAGAGTAATTGGACTTGTTTTTTCCCCAATTTTCGCATTTATGGTAAGGCGACACCTAACACAGCGTTTTCAAACCGGGAGAGACCCGAAACGGTCGATCACCCGCGTCCATTGCCATCATGTTCAGCTTCTGGAAAAATGGCAGCTGTCAAAAGGCATGGCTCCTGGAAGGTGAGGGAATCTATAAAGACTTTTACAAAAACCATCGCCTCAATATATTAAGGGATTTCGGTAAACAAAGTGATAAACTGTCTCTTTGTTCTAATATTTTTTTATCAATTATTGTGAGTTTACATAGATTATAACCATGTAATCAATTCATTCCGTACTAGGCCCTTCCTTCTATCAACAAACCTGAATGTTTACACTCATCTTGGGAGACAATTAATCCAGAGCTCAAAGATGGCATTGCTATATGAGGTGCATGACGACGTGGCCGATTCTGTGGATTTTGCTCGCTTGGAGCAACTAGTTGGCTAAGGTGAGTTTTGTCATTTAAGAAATTTGTATCAAATAACAGCATGTCCCCAATTCTATTACTTTTGCATTATGTTACACAAAAAGGTATATTTTATGGCCAGGTATAACCTAGAAGCAACTGTTGAACTATAATATAGCAAAGTAAGCAGCCCTGTCTCTTAAATACGTCTGCTACGTTTCACTAACAAGAAGGTGTAAACTTCGTGTGACAAGTAAATCCTTCATTGATGACATGATGCCCGTATATATTAAAAAGGCACAAAAGTATGAAACAAATATTACGTAAGGCAGAAGGAATGGTTCTTGAAACCTGTACTTTATTATATTGTATTTTTTGGGTTATTATGTTGTTAACATTATTAATATTATTATTAGTATCATTAAGGTGTAGTACGTGGCTTCTTGTCTACGTTTGACCAACACAATCAGAGAATGGATTGCTATTTTACTTCTGGTTTAGAAAACCTAAATCACCGATCGAGATCAATCTTTTTTTTTTTTATTAAAAAGACGATTCATGCTTTTTCTTTTCCTGCTAACTACGGTTTATGTTTCCACCTCCTTTTTCTTCTCCAAAATTTGGTCTTAAGCAATATGACTAATATATAACTATTCCCCCCCCCCTTTCACCATGGTAGTGGCCAACTTGAAAGCTTTTGCTCCTTTGAACAAACCTTACGTCAAATTTTACTCACGCTTGATATTGAATCTGTTTATGAAACGACTCGCGATTAAATAATTGATTTTGGCAACAAATTGTACTTTTACGACAATAAACATACAAGCTTTTCTTGCAGACCTGGAAACTACTGAGTATTTCAAGTATATGCCAGAGACAAATATCAGTCTTCAATAACAACCACTGTACATACAAGTTTAGCCAGTTAAAAGAGGTATGCAAAGCAAAAGGAAGGCTGTGATTCAAGCACGTGTGTCACTCAACTAGATTTGTTTCTTTATTACGTGTTTGTTTGCAGAGTTGATATTACTTTGGCACATCGCCCAAAAGTTTGGAGGAACAAATAATTTGTTTTCGTTTATTTTGCACCCAGTCCCTTTGAGTTTCACAGAATGGCGATTGAACATAAAAAATGAAACTTTTGCCAAAATATGCTCATTAATCACTTATAGTTATCGAACAGTTTAGTTGAAGAAAGTAATTATCAAGATTGTAAAACCTAGCCTGACCACATCCCCGATCCGCGAAAATATTGCTTTATGAAGAATGAACAAAGAATTATGCTTACGCGTTGTAGAACAAATCACCAGAACTGCTCAATAATTGTTGAAAGAGGAGAATTATTTCTTTCTTGAGGCTAAAAGACTACCAGTAGCACAAAATGAAAAGCTAAAGAATAGCTCTATCTTAGTTTACTACAGTTGTTGAAATACAAATTTTATTTTTGGCTCAGCCCTTCCGCCTTCTCCTTAGCCATATATTATTCTTTTCGTGGTATGTTAACATCCTTATGAAGTGTTCAAACAGTTATCGAAATGATTCAGAAAAATATGAAAAATGGCGGGGAGCAAAACTTGGCCGCTTTGAAAGCAGACGCACAATACATTTAACGCCCGCAAAGTCGAGAAGACGTGAAAATTGCGTGCAATATCGCGAATCAAGACTCCTTTTAGCTGTGCACTACTTAAAATCTTCATCAAAAGCTTCTTGTTAATGCAATTTAATTACAGGATTTATTAGCTTATGAAATTCTAAGGACTGATCCATCTTTTTTATGAAAAATAATACTAATACCGATCTGACAGTGTAGAAAAGAAACAATTAAGTAATTGTGATGCTCCTACAAACTTTATGTCTAATCTTATTCACGCTTGATATTGTAATTGAGTCTGTTTAATTATGAAGCGATCAAGAAGATTTACAAAAAACTTGTTGTTATAACTATAATCGTACTCTTATGACATTAAACACTAAAAAAAGTGCAATCTGAAGACCTTTTGGAGATCTACAAAAGTTTTTCAAATGTATTTGTCTTCAATAATTTTCGCTAAGAGGTACGCTAAGCCAAGGGCTCGGACTTAATTATACTTGAGCATGCGTGACTAAACTAGCTTTCTTTGTTTAACAAGTGTTTATGATTACAGAGGTAGAATACTTTGGTCCACTTGCCTCAAATTTGGAGGAAAAGCTTTTTCCTCTTTGTCTGGCATTTTTTTCTATTTGTATTCTGTTCCATTGAGCTACCCATAAACGATTGACTTCAAAGACGAAATTCTGAAACGCGTGTTGATTCATCACCAAGCTAAGATATCGAACAGCTTAGCGAAAAGCAAGCAACACTCCGGAAAAAATATTTAAGAAATAATCTAACCACAACCCTTATTCACCGCCGGCGATATTGGTTTATAAATAATAAAGCAATATGCGTTGTAGAACAAGTCACCAGAACTGTTTACTCTTTTGCTCGATGCGCGGGAAGACTGGTTTTTGACAAAAAGTGGACAGAACTAATGTCATTACAAGCTCACGAGTAGTATAAAATTATCTGAATAGGAGAAACATTTTTTCTTTGAGATTAGAAGATTACCTGCAAATACAAATAAAGAGAAAAGCTAAAGAACAGCTTTATGCTATAGTTTACAATTGTCGGTTTCCATTGTCTGTTTTCGGTTCAGTTTCTCTTCTCTTTATGCACAATGCCTTAGTGAAGGAAGGCATGGACCAGTGACTTGATTGTTTGTATACGCTTATACATCCCATAGAATAGAGCAGTTGTGATTTCTCATACCATTATTGTGTTATGATAGTACAAACTACAACAAAAAGTTGTCAAAAGATGGAGAAGCCTGAAAATTTACTGCAGTGCTCATCGAGTTGTTCTTTTGTGAGAGTCAAATGTGTGACCATCATTGATTGCTGTTTCATTTGTGGTTCAAAAAATCCTAGATCACTGATCGCAATCAATTTTTAGCAAAAAGATGACTTAATTGTTTTTTCATTACATGTTTTTAGGAGAACTGAACATCTGCGTGATAGAGTACTGTTTTTGCTCCGACCTTTCTTTCTATTAAATATGCGCCTTTGCTGCATGTCCGTAAAAACAACTCGACATCAGAGCTCAATGCAAGCCTCAACTGCACTCATTCCTTTGTTTCCCGAGAAATTAAAAGATTTTGAGTTGGTAGATTTGAGTGCACTCACTGAGTCACGTAAAACAAGCAATTATCGAATCTTATATAATAAGCTGATAATCCTAAGTCGTGCACACTTGTTATACTTTCATATTGTATTAAAACCTTGTGACATTGGCTTTCAAATAATGCTAGTTAGTTGAATATTCGTAGACAGTTTTAATGACTTGTTTATTTTCTAATTTTCAACTTACACCCGCGGGGGGGGGGGGGGGGGGGGGGGGGGGGGGGGGGGGGGGGGGGGGGGGGGGGGGGGGGGGGGGGGGGGGGGGG
>JAOBRD020082342.1:0-26867 GCA_027575215.2 Hydrozoanthus sils
TTCAGAGAGTCCTGTTGAAATTTGATTGATTGACGAAAAAAAATTGTGGGGTACCCATGCTTGTTTAGGAGAAACTCTAGGAAAACTGGTAAAACATGTGCTTTTTTTTACCCCATTTCTGAGGGGAGACTGGAACGAGTTAAACAAAAAGCCCCATCTATTATGAAGAAAACTACTTTTTTGTCTTATTTTTTCTGATATGTCTTTGAGAGCTCAACATTCACTAGAATATGACAAAAATGTGTAAACATTATAAAATTTCAAATATGTGCAGTAAAGATGCGTAATGCAAAACTGGGGAATTACCTTAACAAACATTAAATTGCTGTGATAGAATGAATTCTGTTTGGAAGCAATCCGAGAAAGCATACCAGTTATCCTTTAAAGGTTCTGAAAAAAATTCATCATGAACTAAGCTTTTGAGCTGTGAAATTAGTAAAGGTAAAGTCAGACTATAATGTTTTGGTAATAGTCCCATCAGATTCAGTTGGGTCATTTTTGAAAATGTTATTTTTCAAGCCAGGAAGAAATTATTTTGATAATTCTGACTACTAATTAATTTTATGTAATTATGAATTAATTAATATTCATTTCTTTAAGGCGTAAAACTTACAATATGTTATTTATCAAGCTGTTTCTTTGGAAATATTGACACAGCACTCAACCATGTCAAGTTGCAGGGTCTAATGCAAAAACATTGTATGTAACTTTTGAGGAGTTCTCATTTCTCCCTACATTATCTCTATTATCTCTTTATATTTAATGGGAGAATTTAGCTTATCAAACAAAGTCACGTACGATTTGCACTAGTTGAAAGTTTTATGGTAATAGCATTTATTTAATTTTCACGATCATTTAAAAATATTAAATTAACTACTAGGTCGATCTCGCTGGGAGTGAGAATGTGGGCAGATCAGGTGCTGTGGATAAGAGAGCGCGGGAAGCAGGTACTATAATGGCTTACTCATTGATTTTTTCAGCATATTGTTAAACCCTTTCACCCCTAGCCAGCTTTTTAAACATCCATCTCACCTCTCCAAGACATACAGTATGAATGGGTAGTGAATGGTCTCTTAGAAAATGAAAGTCTTGGCATTATTATGGCTTGCTCTCAAAATCTGGTCATTTTTTTCTTTTAGTTCATCATTTCTTAAGGTCTTATATTTTTTTAATTTTTTCTGCTTCACAGTCTCAGATTTTCTTACAAAATGGCTTACATTATCTGCACTACCAGCAGAGCACAAAGTTTCTATTTTGCATTGAAATTTGTTTGCTGAATCGGTGTCTCTGCATTTAAGTCTCGGTCTCAGACTTTCATATTATAATGTCTCATTCTCAGATTCTTTGTTGTTTCTAAAGTCACAGGCTCGCATTTTAAAAGGCTACAGTATCTTAGCATCTCAGACAGTCTTTGATTTACCATTCGCTAACTGTATATAATATCATACATTTTTAAATTAATATAAAGTTATTTTGTAATGAGAAAAATTATTTGCCTTATTGATCAAAAATAGCTACAACTTACTGATGATGAAAAGAAAAATTCTCCTAACTCAGTAACAGGAAAAGTGTTTGTTCAAGCTGGGAGAATTTATCAAGAGTAGCAATAGGCCATTTTGGTGTACTGTATTTGGGGCTGAAAGAGTTGAAAAAAATCCAAGTATCACATTTCATTTGGACCTTTATCCTCCAACTATCCTTTTATGCCATCCCAATAAAATTTTTCGTTTCCCATTGCCCTCCCTCACGTGAAGGTGGGTCGGTCGGTCGGGCAAAAAAAAAAAAAGGGAAAAAAAAGAATGAAAAAGAATGTACTTGTCAAATGCAGAGTTGGATTTAAGAAGCCACTCTGCAATAATTTAATATGTAATCAGATGGTAAAAGATGTATATATTAACAGGACTATCAAATGTATAAAAAGGCTACAAAAATGAAGTATGGATGATAATTATAAGACAATGGATGTTAATAAGACAAGATCATGTGTTTGTACAAGTGATTCTGGAATTTTTTTTCTTTTCCAAAAAATGGTTTGGTTGGGCAATGGGAAATGAAGCATTAAATTGGGATGGCCTTATAAATAATTATAGCTTTTTCAAAGAAAAATAAATACTTTTTCTGATATTTCCGTGCTACCATATTGGGGCCATGTTTTAAAAGAGAACAAAATGAAAATTTGAATTCAAATAAGTCAGTGGGAGTAGCTTGAAATATCTATAAAATCTATATGATTAAAAAAAAAGTGTGTGTGTGTTTGGGGGGGGATGAGTTACAAGTGTTACCAATTGCTAGATTTATAGAGATTTTTTACTATGTTAGAAAAGTCTGTCTCAAATACAAACGCTGGTCACTAATGATAAAACAAAACTCTTGCACATTGTATCATCATTTTAAACATTGTTTTCAATTCTTTTGATAGGAAATATAAATCAGAGTTTACTGACTCTAGGCAGAGTGATAACCTCGCTAGTAGAGAGGGGTCCTCACGTACCTTACAGGTGAGAACTTAAAATGCTCGTAGATTGCTAAGGAGTGGATCGTAAGCCAGAGAGAAAAGAATAGTTTTAATACACTTACGTACCTCTACTTTGACAGTGTGATCGAGACCTTCCTTTTAGATGAAGTCCAAAGGCAATCTACGTATGCTGTTCGTCTAACAGTAAACAGAGCTTGAGGCGAGTAATCACTCTCGCTCGCCAGTCTCGGGGCTTCTCAGGCTGAAAAAATACCCCCTGGAACGGAAATTCCAAAGGGGTGGAGGGGGGGGGGGTTGTAAAAAAAGCTTTCCATGGGGGGGTATGGATATTTTCTGGAACTACACACTACGTGTGCGTCTTTATTTACTGCATATCACGTTCAGCGCAACATGAGGGGACTTAGTGCCGACCTGCTAGCTATCTAGAAAAAAATTCAGCTTTCAATTGTATATTTTGGGGATAATTTAATTTTTAAAACCGAGAGGTATTTTTAAGGGTGAAAAATTTTATCCCTTAGTGTTTTTAAGGGTTTTTTTGAGACTTTTCCGACGGGTCATCCCTACCCTTTTAACCCCGGAGTACCCCCCTGTGGGGGGCGTTCACCTGTTAAAAGAAAAATTAGTTGGGTTAATTTGGACTAACAGACGCAGACGATTGAATTCATTCACTCTATTCTGTACATCGATTGGTTTGAATCTACTACAGTAGTTAAAATTGGTGCTTCATTGTTTGTAGAGAGAGCAAGCTAACAAGGCTTTTACAAGATTCTCTTGGAGGAAGAACGAAAACCTCAATTATCGCAACAATTTCTCCTGCAGCATGTAACCTGGAGGTACTGTTATAAAATTAATGTTTTTGCCTTATTCTCAAATGTGTGGATAGGCAGTGGTAGATCTAGAATCTTGAAAGTGAGGGTCCATTAGACCCCTTGTTGAAATTGGGGGTCCACTTTAAAATTCGTAAATAATCATGTTTTTTTGTTTTATTTTCCATATGTTTATTATTTAGCCAATGAAATCAAACAGTCCACTAAATTCATAATACAATAGTGTTTTTTTTTTCTGTTAGTCAAAACAGCGTTATTTTGAAAGGAAGACTTTTGAAATAAAAACAGTTTATATTTAGTACACCAATGTTCTGGTTAAACATTCCTTTAATAATAGCTTTGATAAAAAAAATCTTTACAACCTCCGGCATATAACTTTACAACTGCTAAGGGTACTTCAAAAATTTAAGAAAGTGTGGCATCTCAAAGATGCTTGCCCAGTCCTGTGTGTTTGCTGTTATGTAAAAAGCTTAGTAATTGCTTTGATAAAAACACTGGTAAATCGAATATCACAACACGACACGAAATTCATGCGTTGAAAGCATTATTTGTAAAAACAGTTGCTTCATAGCACACGACGCAAACTTTCAAAAATGTGTTATAATATACATCTAGAAATATAAGGAATGCGATCTGTTCTGTAAACTGCGATGTTGTCTCAGAGTCTTCACCATAAAGAACAATAACTTTGTTGCTGTAAGAATGGCCTCGTCATTTTGTTGTGATTGCACGCTGGTAGGTCTTTTGAAAATCGCGTCCGTGTGGTTTGCTTAGAGATGCTCTGAGCGAAATGGCGAGTAAATGTTGTCATACAAGAAAGTTTGTGCAACCGTTTGTCATTGGGCTGGTTTTTTTGGCTTCATGGCAAAGATGAAATATCATTTGACTTTGATCATGATCGATACTGCGATTTTGCATGTGCAGCTGAGCCCGCACAACGAAATTAACTTTTTTCGCAGAAACTACATTGCGTCTATTTGGACGCGCTGGTTTTAAGGTTTTTGCGTCCAAATCGGAAATATTACGTTCCTAGACGCAATGACGCGCCCTAGATCTATCACTGGATAGGGGTGGGGGTGGGGCAAGATCTGCTTGATAAAACTTCCAAAGTAAAGGAAACATTGACCAACAACTCATCGGTATGCGATTTGTTTCGTGAGGTATATGACGAAGTTTGAAAATTATTATCTTCCTTTGTAATTTCAAAACAAAGCACCAGTGGAATGTTCGTTTGTTTTTTGACGGTGATTGTTACGAGCAATCAATGTATGTATTGCAGTTTACTAAATGTTGTACATTTCTGACGATAGAGTTTTAGCACTAAGTAAAACTGTTCAGTTGTCTTACGATGTGAGTCACTGAAGATCGTGACTTTTCGACTGCCTACTGCTAGTCTTCTTCAGGCGATGTGTAGACTGTGATCTTGTTCACTTAAATAGGCGTCTGATCAGCGTGTTGTGAAATCTGTGCGGTGTCTTGAAAGGATCTGCTACGTTTTTGATGTTTGCGCAAGGGTGCATGCTAACCCTTGGGTATCTAAATGCCACTGTCCCTGCTGATTTGTTTGGTTGGAGTTGAATCTGAATGGCATCGAGTGTACCAGTGTGGTTCCTGGTCTACAAACTTGACATTGTTCCAACTGGGGTAGTGCCCTGTCTTGTCTTAATGTTTGGCTACAGTTGACTGTAAACCTTGTCAAAGTTTCCACAGGAGATCCTGTACACAACGAAATCAGTTCTGTTTGTTCGTAGGGGTCATATAAAACCTGGAAAGTCATGGAAATTGGCAAAATTAAGATTGGTAACGTGTAGAAAAAAATATATAACCAATCCATATACTTGCACAAACGCCTTTTTGCTGAATAATCATCGATTTCACCGCAGAGATAGACTCGCGGAACCGTAGTGCAGTAAAACCATGAGTTAATCATTTTAATTCCTAGAGTTGAACTTGTTAATGCTAATTTGTTTCAAAATAACCATCCCTTTCTTCACCTTGTTTAGCTTGCATTATGCTAGGAAAAGGGAAAAAAGAAACTACTTTCCATGTGTTGGGGGGAAAAAATAACAATGCTAGGTCATGGAAAATCGAGAAAAGTCATGGAATTTCAGAAAGCTGAAAGAGTACGAGCACTGATTAGGGACTGCCAGGATTCTTTAAGCACTTAAAAGGGCATAGTCACGGTTCCGCGCATGATCAAAACTTGAGCCGAGATCTGACAGCAAGCATTGTTGTCTGTCCAATCAAAATTCTCCTCACATTCCTGCAATATTTTGATCAAGAATCTTGTGTCAGAAGAATGAAGATTTGCGGACCATAGCAAAAACATAGATTATAACTGCCATTAACTGAATTGAGATTTAGGAGCTGTGCAATGTCGACCTTCATTCCTCAATCAAACGAAAATATTCACCTAAGAAACGAACTATTGCGCCCTCAGTTTCAATTTCAAAGATCATTTTATCATGAATTGTTATGCAAATTTCTGTTCGGAATATTCGCAGTACTCGCAAGCAGCAATCATTCTCTTCTTTATATACACATGAATAGATAGTCAACGATCGTGATTTTTGTGTAGAATCAATTGTGCAAGTGCCATTGTACCCGGGTCTGCAGTACTGGGAAATAACTTGCTGTTCGGCAAAGAAACAGGAGTTGATGCCATGACAGGTCTCAAACCTGCAAATAAAACATATAATTATATATCAAGTATAATAGTGAAAAGTTCAGTGCGGACCTCTAAGCAGAACACTAAATATAAACTTCAACATGAGCTTTCTCCATGTTTTCTCTCAACTCGAGCAGGCTCCTGGGTAGGGTCGTTCCCAGTCTTAAGCATTCTTGTTCTACACTGCTCTCCCCTACATTGAAATATGTCCACATATTGTTAAACTCTAAAAGTCAACAGTGCCCTCAGTCTTGTTTTCAAACTCCTAACTTGTAGTCACGCATCCACGCAGGTGGGCGGCGTACACGTTGTGGCCTCCCAGCAATTGGATCTTCAACCATCAGATCATCATCCCCTAACATGCTTAACTCTACCACTGTGACATCTTGTGGTGGCTGTTGCTGGTGATTTTCCGATTCTCTGGATGCCAAGAGCTCTGTTCCGCAGCTCCATAAAAATGGCTTCAGTTGGTTGTGAAGTACGACTCTTCTTGTAACTTGCATCTTGTCCTTTCCACGATATCGGATTCAGTACACGACATCATTTAACTGTTTTAACATCTAGTTACCAGTCCATGGTCTGTTAAGCTTCATACATCTTCCCCTTCTCGTTTTCTTGTCAAACCACAAGACAATATCACCCTTCTTATAAGCCTTGACCTTTTCGTAGTAACTCTTTTGTATCTGATGTGCTGATGCCAAAGTCTCTCTGGCCACCTCGTAGGTTTGATGTAAACGATGCCTTAATTGTGCAGCGAAGTCTGCAGGATCTGGTTTCTTCTCTGGAACTACTGATTGATCGAGTAGATCACTCGATAGGTGTAATTCCCTTCCAAATTCTAGGTAGCTAGGGGTGTATCCAGTACTACTATGGATGGCAGTATTGTACGATAAGCATGTTGAAGACAAGTAGAGACCCCAGTTCTTCTGGTCCTCGGACACTACCTTGGCTAACATTACATTTACTGTTTGTATGCTTCTCTCTGAGACTCCATCAGACTGTGGATCATACGGGGTAGTTCTCGTCTTCAGGACCTCCAGTGCAGATAGCTTCGATAGTCTTGGTGTTCAGATTCGTACCTTGATCACTGTGCAGTTACTCGGAAGCACCATGTCAGGGGATCCAACCATCTACTATTTTCTTGGCCACTGTTTCAGACTTTTGGTTTTGCAAGGGAAATAGCTCCAACCATTTTGTGAAATGGTCAATCATGACCAAACAGTACTGGATCCCACGATTACTTTTCGGATACTTGACAATGGCCATAGTCACTAATTCGCCAGGATGTATTGTTACAATAGGTTTCAATGGAGCCCTGAGTTCTAGAACGGGATTCCTCCTTTGTTGACATATGATACACTTGTTGCACCATTCTTCAATCTCGACTGCCATGTAAGGCCAGAAATACCTTTCATGCACCAGTGCTTGGTCTTTGTGGCACCCAGATGGCCAGCGTCTTTGTGCAACATTTCCAAGACTTTCGGTCTCATTGTTGCTGGAAGGACTATTTGGGTAGTCCCCTTGTTGTTTTCTTTTTGCTCTTTTGCCGGAGAATATTATATTTACCCAGAGTCACGTTGGGTAGTTCTCTGTGAAACGCTCATAGCTCCTTGCCCTGTACATCTTGTAACAATGGTGAGCCATATGACAACCACGCCTTTACTTCCTCAATAACTGGGCACAATTCCTGTTGACTTCTGATAAGGTGAAAAGACCAGACCTCCAAAGTCACACTCTGGATGCGACTCAAGGTGTCAGCAACCATATTCTTAGTACCTGGAATGTGGTGGGCTTTGTACTGGAACTCTCTAAATTTATCAACCCATTGCCACAGTCGGCCACTGTGCTCCAGGGTCTGAGTTAATAGCCACTTCAAAGATTCATGGTCAGTGTATAAGTCACATTCTAGCCCCAACAGGTAGGGACGATACAACTTAAAAGCTTGGATCACTGCTAGACATTCCTTCTCTGTGGTTGAATAATTACTTTCTGTTTTACTGAGCTTCCTGGCACCAAATGCAACGGGCCCCCTTTGGCCATCCTTGTTTGTCTGTTCCAGATAATACCTGACTGCCTGATCCGATGCATCACAAGTAACCAAAAACCGTCCGTCTCGGGTAATGCATTGTCAATGTAACAGACGAGCACAAGAGTTGTTTCAGTTTTTGGAATGCTTGCTCACACTCTGGTGTCCAGCAGGGAAATCAGGTTTATTAAGCAGGTCATGAAGGGGGGCTGCAACTTGTGACAAGCCCCTCACAAACCTCCAGAACCTACAAAGTGCAATAAATCTTCGAAGTTTGGTTTCATTCCTTTGGGTTCACCACTCGCAAATGATATCACTTCTCAGGTTGTGGTCGAACACCCTTCTGATCGATGACATGCCCCAAGAACTTTACTGACCCCTTCGCAAATTGGCATTTCTTCCCTGACAGCTTGAATCCTGATTGTTGCACAGCAGTCAGAAGGCACTCAATTCCTTTAAGGTGATCTTCGAAGTTTGAGTGGAACATATGACATCATCCAAATATGCTAGCATATCTTCAGCATTTAAGACCTGGAGCATATCTTCCACTACAGATTGAAAAGTTCCAGGTGCTCCGGCCAAGCCAAAAGGTATTCGACAGTACTGATATAGCCCAAATGGGGTCATAAATGCTGTTTTATCTTGGTCCTCTGGGGCCACTTCAACTTGGTGGTACCCGGAGACCATGTCTATGGTAATGAAATAAGATGTGTCGGCTAAGACTGATATTTGGTAAGGGATAACCTGTAACCTGGATTGCCTCGTTTAGTTTGCAGTAGTCTACACGTATTCTTATATCCCCTGAGGACTTCCTCACAGTAACAAGGGGGCTAGCCCACTGGAATGATGATTTCTTTATAATACCATCTTCTAGAATAGCCTTAAGATCCGCTTTAACCTTGTCATGATATGCGAAGGGTATTCTACGCAGTGGTTGTTTAACTGGAACAGTGTTCGATTTCACGGGAATATGGTGCTGGACCCCCAATCTGCATTTCCCAATATCTCTTTTACCCTCGGAAAATACTTCTGTAAATGACATTTAACAGATTTTCTAATTTGTTCTTTTCCTCAACTGAACTGTCTGACAAGTCAGTCCCCAAACTGTTCAATACTTGTGTCTTGTTGCTCTGGGTAACACCTCTTGCCACTGGTGTGTTTACTTCCCCAATGGACAAGTGTTCAGACACTCTGCCTATAGCTATAATTGTACCTAGCTTTTGTTCTTGTACAGTGTTATCGAGAACTGGGACAGATTGAATGCTTTGACCCAAAAATCTCCATGCTGATTACTTGATATTAATGTCTTTGACAGCAGGACCCCCCCCTGGGGTATATTTGTTTAATGTAACAGCAGCACATTTGCTCTCCATAATCAGAGGAATTTCTGTCTTGTCTAACCACAGTTTGCCCTTGCTAATCCCCCATGATTCATTTTGGTGACTGTCATTAAAATCTGCACACAGCACTGACTCAGAAAGATTGTCAACCAACAGATATTTCCAGGGGGTCTGAAATTGCCCAAATGACAAATAAACATCTGTTTCTCCCTTTACAGTAATAGGCTGACGGGTTAACCATTGACACTGGACTCACTTGAGGTTCTCTAACTTCCAACCCCGGTACTGAAGAACTAATCAAACTTACTTCAGCACCAGTGTCCAATAGGAATGTCCCTTTCTCATTGTTCACTATAGTCTCCACCTTGTAGTTGTGTCTCCGAAATGACTTTTCTGTATGAACAGTGTTCAGTGCAGTATACTATTAAGGTTTGTATGGGTAGTTGACCCCTGTTTTGATACTTAAGGCTAGTGTCGGGGTCTTTGGCCAGCCTCTTTCTCGTTTAAATGGACTGCATTTGGGCAGATTCTAGCCCAATGTCTTTGGCCGTTACAAACTCTACACACATCTGTTGGTTTTGGGCCTCTCCTCTGAAAATTCCTTTTTCCACCCCTTTACACTGCAGCAGTGATTGGTAGTTCACTGGGTTTCAGAAGTTCTTTTAACTTCTGATCAACAACTCTATCTACCATTTCATCAATATTAGACACTTGTTGCTTTTCTGTAACCCTCACCTGCTGAGTATAAGATTCTCTCTCTTGCTCTTAGTTAGCAATTCTCTTCACTATGATTTTGACTGGTGTTTTCAACAGGTCGTCTTGGCGAATCAAAATTTCCCTCAGGTCGGGCTTTAGGCCATTTATGAACTGACACAAAATATCTTTATCATTACGCTTATTGCAAAAGGCAAGTACCGCTTCTTGCTCCTTTCTTTTTACCATCTGCTCATCGCTTGGTTCTCCAGGTAGTGGATCCAATGGAGGGGGCACATACGCTCTAGCGTACGCTAAACGAAGTGCAGACAGATACGAGTGTAATGCTTCGCCGTCATTTCTTGCACGACTGTTGAAAATTTTCTTATACTTTAACAGGGCAAGGCCTCCCTCATATCTTTCAATAAGCACTTGATAGGGCACCGAAACTTTTCTTGACCCATTCGTCCTGTTGATAAAACGCTTTCGCTTCATCTTTAAGATACACCGCTAGATACCTGGCCTGCTTTCTCGCCCAGCCATTCATTCACTGACACGAATATTTCGAAGTCTCTTAAAAACTCTCGGACATCTTCTTGGCCAGTAAAACTCACATTGGGTAGCACAACTCGGCTTGTGGATCCCATGGCACTGCCACCAGTATAATAGTGAAAATTTCAATGCTGACCTCTAAGCAGAAAACTTAATATAAACCTCAACATGAGCTCTCCGCCATGTTGTCTCTCAACTCGAGCAAGCTCCTGAGTAGGGTTGTTCCCAGTTCTATACATTCTCGTTCTACACAAATCAAATCACTGCAAAGATTGAATAGTCGAGCTACAATCGATTGTATTATATCTAAAAGTCGTAGATGCGTACGTACAATAAACAGTGCATTTACAAAACTTGACTCATTTTCTAATAAAATTGTCAACAAACAACATCACTGTCCTCGAATACACTTACTATTTTTAAAAAGAGATGCTGACAAAGGTTAACTTGGTTATCCTTGTACTTTACTACGATAACTCTGTTAATAATATTACTTTATGTGCATACGGTTGAACATTATCCCGTGAAAAACGAACTTTTTTAGTCACTAAGAAATAAAATCAACACAACGTGCGAAATATGAGAACAATGCAGTTCGGATTGACAACTGGAGAAAGAACACAAAGGAAAGCAACAAAACAGCCCGACTTTTACCATTCGCTTGTGGCAAATTGAATAAAATAAATTGAAAACTATATAGAAACGACCTAAGGAGCGAGTATTCGGGAGTGGTTGTTTACAACTAGCAAAGTACTAACCTCTGCTGTCGCTGCAATTCCAAGGCCAGGAGAAGCGTTGGGAAGTCTGTGTCGCCAGTGGAGAATATCTCACACGATTTAAACAATTTCCAAGTCTCGTGGACTCTTGGAGATATTAACAAGATACGTTGGTGGCTCAAACGGCATATCGTTTTGGCTCTGTTCTTCACTACAGAAGCACTGCCTCTCAAAACTTCTCTGGTGTAAACAACTTGGTTAGTCATTCTGAATCAAGCCGATGTCGAATTTTTTAATTATATACGTTTTTGGAGTAGAAAACAAAATAATACCATGACTTAAGAAACAGAAAAGGTAATTCTGGACTTATGTTAAAATGCAAGAGAGATGATTTACGATTCACAACGACCATACACAAAATTTCAATCGTTCGGGGCCGGAACAGATTTTAGAACTTCAGATTTGCAGAGCTTGCGCAGAACCGTGACTATGCCCTTTTAATTGTTCATTGCCATTAAGCAAACAACAAATGTACGATGTTATATTTAGTAAGACTATAAGTATAAGTGGTTTTTATATTTGCACTTGCAGGAAACCCTCAGTACACTCGACTATGCTCATAGAGCAAAGAACATCCTTAACAGACCGGAAATTAATCAGAAGCTGACCAAGAGAGCTTTGATAAAGGTCAGTAGCACACTTTCTTTCATGTGCAGGGTTGAACGAGGGATTATACCTTATTACATGAAACTTGAATGATGCTTTTTTTTCGTTCCAAGTAAAAATTACGATTTTAGACTTAATTTTTGCAGTTCGGTTTTAAATTAAGTTCAATAAATACGAATTTTTAGGACATTAACTTCTAAAACGTTGTTTAAACAGGTGATTCAGAATGTTATTATTTTCATTCCGAGTTTAAAGAACCCTAGAAAAGCCCTTGAAAACCCTCGATTTTTTAAATTCTAAAGGTGTACAAACCCTGCACTTTAAGCGATTTATTAGAATCGCTATTTAAAATAAAGTGCCGCTAACTTAACAAGATGCATCTTTTTCAAAATTTTAAAACGAGGGTTTAGTGTATTACAAAAGCGTTTAAAAGTCGGTGTTTTGGTATTCTGTGGCAACAAAAACGTTTATAGTGTCCAAGTTCTCCAAATATGAGGTGATCCCTTCGCCACTGCTCTCATCTAACTGATCAGGCAGCACTTCATTAGTATAGCGACCAAATTGTCAATTTACCGGCTCATTGTAAAAGGAAAAAAGCCTAATTTTTAACCCAAAATATTGAAAATAAAGTGCTTAGAAATATGAGGTTTTTTTAAAATTGCTAAATTTAAGTGTCACTAAATATTTAAGTCTTAAAATTGGCAAATTTAACTTAACATTAAAATTTCATGTAATAAAAGTATCTGAAATCTATCAAAGGTCCACGTGGCTATGGCGTTTCTTTTTGCTGTTTGTTGTATTTTGCGTTAAAGTGAGCAATTCGCGTCCCCTGAAGAAAACATGGCTACGATAAAGCTGATACCGAAAAGTTAAGTCTTTTTAGGAAATAATAAAAGTTATTTTGCTTTTGTCGTATAAACCTCTCTTTGGTGGTAAACCTCTTTAATGGCGCATCGAATCCGCAACTGGAATCCTCCACTGTATAACATTATTGGTCTCAAATAAAATGTTTATTAAGTCTATGTTCATATCAGCAGCACAAGTTTGATATTTTTGTGCATGTAACTAACGCCAAGCAAAATGTTTTCATCAGTTTTACAGTTTGAATTTCCCGCGCGCCGCCATTTTGAATTATGACGTAACGTCGTTGCAGTGCCAGACCCCCTCTCGTTAATTGCTATTGTATTCATCACGAGTGGAGACTGGCCCTGCAACCAACCATGATACGTCACAAATAAAGATGGCGGCGCGCGGGAAATTCAAAAAAAAAAACTGATCAAAGTAAATTGCTTGGAATTAGTTATATGCGCCGAATTATCAAATTTGAGCTGCTGATATGAACATAGACTTAATAAGTTTTATTTGAGAACATTAATGTTACACAGTGGAGGATTCCTTTAAGTAAAACTTTTATTAAAACCTTGTTTATATGTTCCGGTCTAAGGTTGTCCCTTCCACCCGGGACAACTTGATCTGCAGTTTATACGAGGTTTTGAACCCGGGACAACTTCACCCTGTGTTTACATGCATGAAGATATGTGGCGTCCCCAGGCTGAGTCGACCGTGGGAAATTATTTTATAAATTAAAGCATAAACACTACGTTACAATAGCTTCCAGGCTCGAGTTGTCTCGGGAAGAAGGGGAAAACTGTTAATATGGGAAAGATGTCCCAGGTGAAGGAGATATCTTGCCTAGGCTAGCCGAGTTGTTTCTTGTACCCAAGAAAACCCTTCTTAAACAGGGCATCATTTAAACGGTTAGCTGCTTTTCGTAAAGAATTGTACTAATGAAAAAATTTCTTGCCAGTAGCCACGAGTATCTGGGCTAGGTGAGATATTCCTTCGTCTCGGGACAACTTTCCTCATATAAAGTCTGCATCCATATCAGCAGCCCAAATCTGATAATCTTGTACACAAATCTAGTTAGATCGTTTTCACGATTTGAACTTCCCGCACGCTGCCATTTTAAAATATAACGTGTTCGTTTGCAGTGCCAGTCTCCACTCTCGTCGAGTAAATGAGAGGGGGCTTGGATCTGTAACGAAAACAACACATTTCGAAAGCAATTAGACCACGACGTCCAGTTTCCTTTAAACCAATAGTTGGTGAGTTGCAATTATCAGAAAATTTGATGTACTCCATGTTGAATTTTCAAAGGAATACACCGAAGAAATTGAGAAGTTGAAGAAGGACTTGACTGCAGCAAGGGAGAAAAATGGCATTTACTTGTCAGAAGACAACTACACGTAAGTACTATGTTTACTGACTGACACAATGCCTTTCAGCTGCAATCTGACGCGCATGCGTGTAAGACACCAGAGCTTGCATGTTTTATGTTTACTGGCACAGTTCCGTTCAGCAGCAACCTGACACGCATGCATGTAAGACGCCAGACCTCGCATGTTTTCTGTTTACTGACACAGTACCGTTCAGCGGCAACCAGACACGCATGTGTGTAAGATGCCAGATCTCGCATGTTTTATGTTTACATGAACCGTATGTACCTTTCAGCAGTAACCCAATACGCTTGGCCATGCATGTGACTGCAATTAAGTACTATGTTTTCCGATACAACAACGTTCAGGGTACTTTGTGGTCTAGCAAAGGTTCCACATCAAGTTTGATTGTCATTATTATTGTTCTTTTCAGTGCATTACAGAAGGAGCTCCGTTCAAACAAGGACTTGAATAAAGATTACCTGGACAGAATCGAAGCTCTGGAGGAGGAAGTGAAGAAGATTAATGATTTGTTTACAGATTCTCAACAAGAACTTGATCAGAAATGTGAAGAGCTCCAAGAAACTCGGGCCAACTACCAGTCAACTCGTCAGCGACTTAAACAAACGCAGAGAACGCTGAAGGAAAAGATTATCTACGGTGATGAGAAGCAGTATTTGGTCGAAGAGGTATGTACTCCACTGTAATACAAATCGGCAAATTGTATTTCGACGAATATTATACGCTATAACATTACAAGGAATTAAACGCACTTTTTGTTACTCTGTGGATTGTTTAAAAACTTGGCTTTTTTAAATGGATCCCTGGGTAAAGCCCAATTCTTGATTGAGGTCCTCTAGCAAGGAGGGGTGGGGGTGGGTGGAGAGACAAGGTAACAAAAACGATCGAGGGGATGGCTCACTGGTAGATCTATCCATTCCCATCCTGAGGTCCCTGGTTTGATCCCCAGTCTGGTCGAGGGTTGTTGAAAATTTGGGTGACCTTCTTTCCCTTCTGCAGTCCAATCAGTTTTAAAGACCCTCTGGGGTCGGTAAAATGAGTATCAGCATACATTGAGGGCTTTGAAGTGACTGCCAGAGGCCCCTGCCTTATGTCCGCTGGTGGTAAACTGATCAATGTTGCCATGGAAAAAAGGAGCGCGACTTTTCGAATACAGTAATAGCCAATTTAGGTTAAATTTAAAAAACTAGGTTCTTATACGCGGGCTATTACTGTACCACATGCGTATTTGACTTCAGTTTTGATATTCTATTTATTTTACAGCATGTCAAGACTGAAGAAGAATTGCATTGCAAAGCCACTTCACTTTTATCTACTGTGAGAGAAAGTGTTGGGGATGTGAATGCCTTGCATTCAAAACTGGAAAGAAAATATAAACTAGATGAGCACAATGAGAGAGTAAAAGACACTTTTAAGGAGGAGTTTCGACAAAAATTGGCAGAAATCCAGAATGGCTTTCAAGCTATCAGGAAGCTAGAAGAGAAATCTCTTGCGGATTTTAAGACCGTTTTTGGTACGTTTGTCATTTTTTTAAAGGCAGTTTTTGGTAGTATAAAAATAGTCTTAGTAGCTTTAAGTTTATTTGTACGTTTTGTTCCATATTATACAAACGAATCCGCAAATGAAACAATTGAACATTTTTCTCAAGACGAGCGTGTGGTTTGAGTTCCAGAAAATCAGTAATTTTACTGAAATGGTAAAAGGCGCTGAAGTGATTTTTGTTGTTTAGTTAAACAACATTAAATGAGTAGCATTTTTTTGTTTTGTACCATAAAATCAACCAGCCCATCCTCGGGATTAAAAGTGAAAAAGTATGATTCCACTGTAACCGGATCTCAGGAAATCTAATCATATTTTTACGAAGCAATATTACAGGATATAATTTGACGTACAAAAAAAGAGGCGTCCCATAATTAGAGAGCTTTAGTACAAAAAGGTTTTTTCCCGTTCCTTATAATGCGCATGCGGAGAAATCAAACTATCTCGTTATTTTGACAGAATCTTGTAGTCCACGTACCGAGGTTTTTGAAGTATAAAAAAATATGTGAAGCGTGTAGTATTATTTATACAAACTACCGAGCTTAAGGTTAGTGAATTTTAGGGTCGGAAAAAAAGTCGGCGAATTTTTTTCATTCTGGTGTGTGGCAACCATGATTGAGATAATGTATTTTGTTTTTCTGCAAGACGTGTTTTACAATTAATGACTAAAAAGTGCTTACGTATACATTTAATGTGTGAGTTTTGAATAATGTTCGTTAGTTAATATAAGTTAATATTTTATTTGTACTAGATGGTATGCTTGGGGACCAAGAGAAAGATTTTTCTGAAATGAAGAATAAACTGAACGCAATGGGTGAACAATGCAAAGTTCAGCGTGAGGAAATGTCTCATACAAAACAGGTTTTTAGTTATTTTTGTATTTTAAAATGAGTACAGTTGAAAAGGCGCATTTAGTTTCAATATACTCTGTTTTGATGAAATTTGCATTAGATTAATTTTTGTTACCACAACTGAAAATTTTGAACAGTTTCGGGGTTCACATGGTCATGAAAAGTCATGAAATTCAAAAATGCATTTCCCAGACCTGGAAAAGTCGTAAAACTTGGAATTTTACTTTTTCTTGAAAAATGGTCTGGTCTTCTGTGAAGAAGTTGAGCACAAATGTGCCGAAAAAAAGCCGGGAAAAAACCAGGCATGCCGCACATTTGGCGTTTAAAGTTGAATTAAAGTGAGAAGCCTGTTATGGTTTGTCAATATTTCTGGGCCATGGAAAAGTCACGTATTCTCATGGGAATCCTGAGTATTACATGGTAGACAGTATCCAGAAACAGGGTGTTAACCTGAAGAGTTTTCAATATAGGAAATCGATGTCAGTCTATTTTTACTGCTGTTCGCTTCTGTCTATCTGTGCCTTTGTTGTGTTAGCTAAGTTTCCGAAATCTTCCAAAAGCGGTTGATTTTGTCACAAGAAAATTTAGGAAGCATATGAACTAGTTTACTTTCCTTTTTTATGAGAACCTTTTTTAGTAAGAAACTGAGGCTGAAAAATGCTCAAAATTTAAGATCTTAGAACACGTTCAGTCGGAGGAAAGGTGAAGAACTTATATTTTTTATACTGCACAAGATTATGAAAATTAGGCTGATAATCATCTGTGCAACATCGCCTTTGGTCTTTGCATGTGTGCAACGATGTAATTGAATTATCAGGTCAGAGTGGTTGTCGACATGGCCGGGTGGTAGGTTGTAAGCAGCTTTATATAGAGTCAAAAGGTCGAGGGTTCGAAAGTTCGAGCCCTGGTTGAAAACAAAAAAACAATATTTTTATTGTAAATCTATAATTTAATGCATGTGTGCATTAGTTCTTCGATTAAGGGTTTAAAGCCGAGTGAGTGAATTCATCTCACTCCTGAACCTCACCGATTACTAAGATAATCCAGGAGGTGCATGAGTGAAAACAAGTGACGATAAACGTTTCGATTACATCTTGCCTTCATTATCAAGTGACATTATAATTAGCAAACAGGGCCCGGTTCCTCAAAACCCCGATTAACTTAAGCGAGAGTAAACTCTTAACAAAACCTATTGGTTGTCATGGTAATTGTCATGGGTTAGCACTAATCAGGTTTTGTGGAACCGGGCCCTGAAAGATGGATATAACAGAATCAAAGGAATGGTAGTCTATTATTCTTAAGTTACTTTTGGCAAAGACTAATCAATTGTTCTTTAAAAGCAAATGTTCTCAGAAAAGGAGAGTTTAGAGTAAATCCCAATTTTTTTAAGAACATTCAGCAACAGTCCCCAGAATAAGACGTTATCATAAAAGAAAGAGTATAGTTGAATTTCATGTCACGATCTCTTTGTAAAGCTTAGTGAACTTAGTTGACAAAAGTCCTTTTATTTAAGATATTGTTGGAGAACTCCGTCTCTTGGAAAAATGCTGTTTCCGACAAAGTTCAGGAAAAACAGGTATATTTTTTGTTTTTTGTTTGTTTATTAATTTTAGTCAATTAACCGCATTGATTTGTTTGGAACTTTTATTAAATTTAAGTCCTTTAGACGTAAACTGTCCAAGACCCTTTTAGGGTCGAGGATTCCCTTTTTGCAATGTGTGTCTTGTTTTCGCCGTCCCCCCGTTCCCCTCTCTACCAAACAGTGTAATTTAAATATAATTATGTTCTTGTAAAGTGGTGTGAAGTTTTTATCATTAGTGTGTTTTACCCATTTATCAATTGTTTTTTTTTGTATAATTGTGTGTTTAAAGAATTTATGTATAATGTGTTTAAAGAATCCGCCATTTTTTCGTCTAAAAACACAGGCAGTTTTGCTACTCGCTGTCTATCGCGCATTCGTGATATACGCTAGTTGCTTTCTTCTAAAGATAATTGTATGTTCATCTTACACCTTCCAGAATGATATTTCAACAACTCTTAGCGGCTTCCTTGAAGATCCGTTCTCAGCTAACATGAACTTTCTACAACTGTCGTACGAGAAGCAAAAACAATCATTCTTAGAACTTGCCTCCTTCACAACTTCACTGGTAAGTGACTTGTTTAGACACTATACAACTGTATACATATATATTTCGTTCCCGAGATCCGGCAACCTCGATTTATTTTAAATACCTTGATGTTTTTGACCTCAAAAAGCAGTTAGAAAGGAGTAACTGGCCAACAAACTCGTCCGTTTAGTGCAACTTCTGAATCACTCCTCTATTCATTACCGGTAAAAAGCCAACACTACTACTCCACCCCAAATTTTTGCCCAAGCCTGTTAATATACTAAATAATATTTTAGCCATTTGTAGCATTCGTGTTTCGACTTAAGTACCTATGTTTTAGGTGTTTGATATTATTTGTAGTTACCTCAATATAGCCTGTTTTGAAATGTTTGGGAAAATTAATTCAACAGTAGAATGAAAGCAAAATAATTGGCTTTTCTACAAGTATTATCTGTAATTTCGGCACATCAGCACTAATAAGGGTCAACTGGTATGATGCAACATGTACGTTGCAAAATAACACAAGGTGATCCGTTTTTCTAACCTTGCTTTTAAAGAGACTTCACAATACCTTAATGTAACTTTTGAAATTTGTTTGATGTCTTGTGTAGGATGGTAAAGACATGCGGATAGTGTAAATTTCATTCGGTTTTTGTTAAACTTTTCTTCTATTTCTTTTTTCTGACGTTAACACAAGTTGATTATCGTTATGCAGATCTCGCAAAATATCCAGAACATTCGGACGTTCACGGAAGGGCAGGAAAGTATGTTGGCAAGTTTGCGTGCCGTGGTCGATAGTCACGTGTGTGAGCAGGTGTGAACTCGGTTAAGCCTTTTTTCTTGAGGACGCAATGTTTATGTTAGGGCTGTGCTATTCCTTTTGTATCTGTAGGAGTTCGTCATTGGTGCTTTTTTTTAATTTTTGCCCCCGTCCGCTAGTAAAAGCCTTTGTACGACGCAGCCCCTCTTCTTTCTTCGTTTTCACCAGGCGTAAAAGCGGCCATGTTGGTGTCCTTGAACAAAAGAACTTTGATGATTTCCTTTGTTTAAGGCACCAACATGGCCGCTTCGTCTTTTGTCTTTGGCATATGGAGGTAGACGCCAAAGAAAACAATCTATAGCAGCAGATATCCGAAATTATGAATGTAAAGTCATTGGTTGTGTCTATCTTATATAACCGTTTCTTAACTTGCGATCCCTTATTAACCCTGCCTTCCGTACTTGAGAGCTCTTTGAACATTGAACATTCCACATTCGAGGGTGCTATTGCTTACCTTGACTACTAATTGACCCTCTCGATCCCAGTTAAATTGATAAATTCTCCCAACTGGAGCCCATGCTTTCCATTAAACAAGTTTGGAAGAATTTCTCTTTTTATCTTCGATAGTATTTATCTTTTTTAATTGATCAGTTCTCATTTTCTCACTACCAAATGTCTTACTTTATGTGTGTGTATATATATAAGGAGAATGTTGATAGTTGACTGAGACTGAAGTTGTTAATGTACAGTTGTGTTTTTCTAGA
Source organism: Hydrozoanthus sils (assembly GCA_027575215.2). Lineage (NCBI taxonomy): Eukaryota > Metazoa > Cnidaria > Anthozoa > Zoantharia > Hydrozoanthidae > Hydrozoanthus > Hydrozoanthus sils. The sequence goes on from JAOBRD020082342.1 coordinate 20,224, forward strand.
ACGAAGTGCTGGGTAAAGTTGAACAGGAAGCTGAAAATACTCTCGCAAATCAAGAACAACTTGGAAGGGTGAGTGGTTAAATACTTTGCAAATTTTAACTGATAACGAACTACGAACGCCGATGGTTATTCATGAAAAGGCATTTTTGAATTTCAATTAATTTGAATTTCTAGTTAGTTTTTGGTTAAATTTTCACTCACAGTTTCAGCAACAACTTAGCAAAGGCTAATCTAACTAAATCAGTTCTCAGTTCCAAGTCTTAAATTTTGTATTTTAAAATAAGTCGCTATAAAGGTTTTTTTTAAATTTCCAGATGAAAAGTATAACCCTTTGATAATAGTAATTTTCGGAAACAAAACAATTTCTCGCTGTTACTGTTACATTTTTTAGGCTTGAAAGGTGCAGTGTTGACGTAGCAGGAGGTATATGACGTAGCATGAGGCAGATATATTTTTTTTATCTCAAAACATTGGCTTCTGGCTACACTTGTCCCATTGTTATAACTTTAATGAATTATACCTTGAAATTGTTTGAAATAAAAATTTTATTACCTTTTTTAATAGAAGTTAAGTTTAAAACAAAATCCACACAAGTCATTGCTGCTACGTCACAGGTTACCATTCCCCAGCCCGCCCGGTCAAAATTTACATTCCAATCTTTTTTGGTAAAAAAGCATATTTAGACACGGAAATTATCTTTGATTCTTCGAATTTCGAGTTCTTAGATGACAATTTTAATCTGAAAAGTAAAAAATTAAGCTTTATAGGGACTTTAAATTTAAAAATTTTGGTAGGTTTTCGTCTGTGCAGTTATCTTTTTACTAAACTTTATCACTACCAACTGCATGGGTGACTGGCGGGTCTGAGGTCAAAGATTAATTTCACGACTGTTTTTAAGTTGTGTTTAATTATCCATCAATTATTCTTTTCTATTCAGGAATTAAAAGAATCTCTTCTGAAGGAGATGGCGAGTAGTCTGGACACAATGCTAGAAAGGCAGAAGTGCACACTAGTGAGAGGCTTCGACGAGGTAGGAAACAAGCAAAACGCTAACTCAGAATGTTGAGTTATCGACCTCTTTCAAAAATGACTGTCAGACCAGGGTAGAACTGGGAACAAGTGCATGCATAATTAATATAGGGACTGGTTATGAAAGCCGGCAGACTTCGAAAGGGAAAAACAAAGAGTGTGCAATGGTGCTTCGTATACACTGTGCCACGTCCTACCTGGTCCATACTTGATGGGTTTTTATCCGTTTTATTTTTCAAAGTAAATTTCTAAGAGTCGTTATGTTGTTGCTTGAGGCTCTCTCATCCTCGTTAGATATGGCTTTTCAATCCTCGTATATATTTCGTTACACTGCAGATTAAGCTTGGACTATCAAAAGCAAAGGCAGATGAGGAAACAGTAAAGCAGGAGATCCAAAGGTTGGTCGATATATTTGCAAAAAAATCCAGTTGATATTCATAAAGCTAAATTTCTAAATGGAACAGCCTATTTAAATTTTAACCTGGTCTAGTTCTCCAACTGAACACCTTTCCAATTTCTTGATCAACTAAATATTTTTTTACTGGCGTTATAACCAGCACTTTTATAAAATTGAAACAGATAAAACCTTTGACAAAATGTATTTTTGATATACAAATCGTCATACGCTTTAGCTTTTTTTGCGCACATTAATGTTGGGATGGGCGGGGGGGGGTTATTAGAGCATCTGTCATCGTTTAATTTGAGTTGATTTCGAGTTTTTGCCTAAATGGTTGTTGTTTTCCTACGCAGCCGTTGCGAGTCTCTCGCTAACTGTGCCAACCAGTTCTCACGTAACAGTGAAGAGAAAGGTGACGGTGAATTGGCTAAAACTCAAGACAAGAGAAAGAAGGTAAACTGTTCTTCCGTATTTAAATCCGAAATGCAAAATGTTCGAATCTTTTATTCGTGATGATGCGATGCAATATGTTAAAAGTGGTAGCTCATGTGATTCTTTGTGTCCCCTCTAAGCCCAAAAATAATTATGGGCGTTTGGCTTAAAAGAAGCACACTTTCTATGGTCTGTTTTCTTTTTGATTTAAATGTTCAGTACGTCGGAAGTAAATACAATAGGGAGTTTAAGCAACGAAGACGATCGGCAACATCCACGACGACGGCAGAAAACAATAGGGATACAATAGCTGCACGTTTGAATGCACCGTGCTGGACACCTGCACGCCGTCTTCATAAAATTACAACGTAGAAAGCTTAATTTTGGAGTTCTAACGACTACTGGAATGGCCAATATTCTTTCGTCTTTATGCAGGGAGCTATAATCTTTTTCTGTTCACAAAGCGTTACTAGGACAAAAAAGAAGGCAAACGAGCCAAACATGGTCGAAAAGGGCAAACCAGAGGGGTGTTTTTTGTAAGCTCCCTAATAGGGAGTTTAAACAACGAAGACGGACGGTAACATGGACGACGACGGCTTACTTAAAACACAATTCTTTCTTGTCCTTTTCGATTACGTATGGCTAGTTTGCTTTCTTTTTTATCCGATTTACGCTTTACGAGTTGAAGAAGATGAAAGTGGTTTTTTTTTAACACGAAACCGCACTACAAAAGGGCGGCCTGTGCCAGGTGCTCGTCACCTTCAGTTGTCACTAAACCTGCGAAAAACTGGATTATTCATAATTAATTGTTTCATGTAACAAGTGAACAGAATATCTAATTACTTCAAAATTACTGATATTTGTTTAAAAAAGAAGGAAATTACAACGAAATTAGAAAAGAAACACATGCAAACTACGAAATACGCGTTTTTCTAATGAAAACTTCGCTGAAGGTACAACATTTCAATGAAATTTCTTACAGAAACAAATAACGCAACGGAACGAACTCTACTTGCGTTTGGAAATAAACTGATACGAATGATTAGTTTCAGCGGTTATGTTTTTCTTTTATTATTTTTATTGCTCAGACAGAAGTCGAGCTGCCTCTTGGCTCAAAATTTAAATTTGAAAGATGTGAGAGGACCTAACGCTTTTATAGCGTGGTTTCTTGTTTAAGGTAGATAAAGGCTCGCAAATTTTCTGTATGTCCTTCTTGCCGTCATAAAAACGTCAAAATTGAGCTTTTCGCGTTGTAATATTCAAGACGATAGCGTGCAGGTGGCCAGCACGGTACATTCCAACGTGCAGCTATTGTATTCACTATTGTTCTCTGCCGTCATCGTCGAAGTTGTCGTACTCGTTGCTTAATCTCTAACATTTTTAAGACGACTAAAAAGTCGTTGGTTGAAAATCTTTGCTGTCGGATGTTTCAAGGTGCTGACGTCTCGACCGTAAGCCTTCATTGGAGCAGGTTCACTGCAGCGAAGGGCGTCCACCCTCGATTCGTCAGCATCCAACAGCAAAGATTCCCAGCTCTTATCTTTGAGTTAAAACCTTTAATTTTGTTCTTTCGATTTATAGGTAGAGGATGAAACTGAAAACGAAGCTACGTGTAAACAAATACGGAGTGATGTTCAAGGACTCGCCAGTAAGGTCAACAAAGTAAGTTGCGAAAAGTGTCTGCTGTACTTTCAGTTAGATCTATTTTCATACGGTAGCAAACGGAGGTCGACATAAATATTAACCATTATCCAGCTAAATTTTTAAAAATAAAAGTCATAAGACAAAATTAAAAACATAAAAACTTGTTGAATCAATGAACATTTTCAGAATCTACTCGTAAAGTCAAAGAAAATGAATGGTCACTCTGTAGGTTTTCTAGCAGCGGTTTTGAAATTAGAACATTTTTAGTTTTTGTGAAACCGTTTTTAGAAGGATAAGGGTTATTGGTATATACTTAGACTTTTACTCGACACATCGAGCACTGTGATTGGTTGGTTCTTGGTCACGTGCCCCTGATCAAATTCAAATGTATCCCGACCGGGATACAACTGCGCAGTTGTTGCCCGCCCGCCATTTTTGTTTGTTTGTTTTTGCTATGTGATTGTTTAAGGGAAAGTCTAAATATATAACAAAGAACTTAATGTATAATCCCACGGGAAACAAGTTAGTTTTGTTTTCCCTCGAGTCCTGATGTTTCCCTCAACTTCGTCTTGGGAAACATTGGGTCTCTCGGGAAAACAAAACTAACTATTTCCCTGGGGACTACACCTAAGGTGTATAATTTAACCTCTGAGAGAAAGCGCCCCCCAAAAAGCCATCAAACAATTTAGCCAATTATGTGAGGAAAGCATAATTAATATTTTTATATGACAAAACCCTGCAATCTGATTGGCTCCTGAGAGACAAACTTTTTCCTTTTTACCATTCAACTATATTTTGCTTTTATATTTCTATTGGAAAAAAAACATACAGTAAATAACTCTTTAACCTCATTCGCTCGGCCTTTCCTGGGAAATCTTAGACCTCAGTCTTGTGGTATGAACCTTTCTACATGCATCAAGATATCGGTCTGAGATTTCCCAGTAATAACTTTGCTATCACTTAAGAAGTGTAGTATACTATTGGTAAATAATTCCAACCCAGTGCTTAACACAAATGGAAACCTTTGCTAATTGCAATTATTCAATTATTGCAATTATGGCAAAATTTAGGAGCAATCCCTCTCCCCTTTCCTGACAAAGGTTCTGTTAACAGATCCTGAGAAAAAGGATTAGGTGTTCTATAGTTGCATTGTATATGAACATTGAGATGTCTCACCACTGCTGCTTCAATTCGAACAGACACATAACCACTGTTGAAGCACACCAACAAGGCAGGAAGCAATCTAACAGTCATGATTCCAAGATTCCAAAGCTACAAGAAACAAAAACATTATCGGTTGAAGCACACCAACAAGGCAGGAAGCAATCTAGCAGTCATGATTCCAAGATTCAATAGCTATAAGAACAAAACTATCATTAAATCGGCTGAAAAGCACACTAACAAGGCAGGAAACAAACTAGCAGTCATGATTCCAAGAATCGATAGCCACAAGAAACAAAATATAAAATCGGCTGAAGCACATTAACAAGGCAGGAAACAAGCTAGCAGTCATGATTCCAAGAATCGATAGCTACAAGAAAAAATATTACTGCTTAAATTTTAAACTGTACATGCTATTATTTTGCATCATCATCATCAAATTATTCTTTCCGTTTATCATAATTTACTACGTTACGACTATATGGCAAAAATGGTGCAAGTATCGAGGTAATATTGTACTTGTCAACATACAGAGATAATAAACGAACCAAGCTACAAGACACCAGTTCAACAATTCGATACATTTTTCTTTGCATAGTTTAGCCCTTTTAGTTTAAGCCAATATTTGTTAAATTCTCAACTTCAAATAATGCGTTTCCAGCGTTCTGCTTGGTCATATGTCTTTTCCTAACCTTTTTCAAAGCATCCACTTGATCACGCTCGTTCCCAGTCATAATTCGATCCCGTAAGGCATCGTGAACAACCTGAATAGAAGAAATAAAAAGATTAGATGACTATGATGACGATGATGGCAATGATGGTGGTGATGATGATGGTAATGATATTGACGGTGATTACGGAAATGTTGTCGATGATGATGATCATATTCCAAAAAAGAAATTAATTAAATCCAAGCCCATTTTGAAGTCCCTATTAAGCTTATTTTTTTACTTTTTAGATTAAAACTGTTGTCATCTATGAACTCAGAAATCGAATAACCGAAAAAATTTTCGCGTCTAAATATGCTTTTTAATAAAAAAAAGGTTGAATGTAACTTTTTACTGAGAAGGCTGGGGACTGGTAACCAGTGACATAGAAGCAGTGAGTTGTGTGCATGTTGTTTTTTTAAAAAAAATTCCTTTCTACTATTAAAAAAGATAAGAAAATATTTATTTCACACAATTCAAAGGGAGTAATTCATTTATTAAAGTTAACAATATAACTGTTTTAGATAATGATGTAGATTATGGTAATGGAGAGTAAGCCCAAAATATGTTGTTTCTCGTTTTATAGAACTACTAGTCTAACTGAAGACAGCAGTTATTTCGGCCTTCTTGGCCTCATCAGTGCGCAAAGTGCTGATGCTGAATTTGAGTTTTGGCTACATAACCAACTCAGATGATCTCACGATTGTTGGAGCCCCTGTACCATGCCAGAGTGCTCAAACAAGCAAGTAAGCTTAAGTTTGCACATGTGCGACCGACATAAGTACGCTCCACTAATTTATTCGTAAACAAACTCCCCACCCTGCCATTCCCTGTCTTGCCCAGTGCTTGTGCAGCTGCCATCCTGACATCCTTGTTCCAATCATTCCACATCAGGTGGGAAAGTTTTTGTGGCATATCACGGTTGGTGCCGCACTTCAGTTTAGGGATAACCTGACAACCTTTGGAACGATCCTTCCAACTACTGCTATTCAACAGCTCTGTCACCATGGCCTGAACAACTCCCTAACCATAAACACCTGTCGGTTAAAAACATAGTTCAACAGCTCTGCCACCATGGCGTGAACAACTCCCTAACCATAAACACATATTGGTTATAAACATAGTTCAACAGCTCTGTCACCATGGCCTGAACAACTCCCTAACCACAAACACATGTTGGTTAAAAACTTAGTTCAACAGCTCTGCCACCATGGCCTGAACAACTCCCTAACCATAAACACATGTCGGTTAAAAACATAGTTTAACAGCTCTGCC
>JAOBRD020082343.1:0-10345 GCA_027575215.2 Hydrozoanthus sils
AAAAACTCTGCCCTCGGTCTAGATACAGACCTCGGCCTTTGGCCTTGGTCCTTACTCAAGACCTCTGGCACAGTTTTTCTCAATACGGACCTCCCGGCCGGCAAATAACATATATATCTTTGCCAAAGTAACCTTTCTGCATCACTTCTGTTTACGCAATTTAGATCACGTGACTGACCCGTGGTACAAGTCTATTGAAGTGGATAGTGGCAGAATATCTACTGAGCGCAGAAGGTGCGTGGTAGATACTCGTCAAGCTACTATTGACCGAAAATTGAAACAGAATAAGTATATCCGTATGTACCAGCGAAGCAACTTCCCTGTAGAAATTTTTTTGCAAGACAAGAGACATATTTTGTAAGATAAAAACTTTAATTGAATTACAGCGTGAATAAACTTACGCATGAGCAGCTTAGTGTTCATCAAGTGGTTTTGACAGCTCATCAACTACAAAATGGCGTAAGACAAAGAAAGTCTTTAATTCATCAAAATATCGTGTTAAATTTTTGTTGTCGCAACAATTTCTGTGTCACCAAAAACGGATTAAAGATGTTAAGATAGGTTCTGTAGACTATTTATTTCGTGATCTGAAATGGACGCCAAGCAACTACTTCCCTCCGTCATTTTTTTCATTGTCATTATCTACTATTTCTATTATCAAACATTGTTTCACTACTCGAGGTCCTGAGACGTTGCGATATACACGTCGCGTTGTGTTCCAGGACGGAATTTTGGTTTCGTGTTGCGTTCACAACGTGACGTCTTCCAAGGACCTCGAGCTATGCGCGCGCACGTAAACAGAAGTCACGTTACCGTCGCGTTGTCTTTGCTAAATCTTTATAGTACTTCTTATCCAACTAACTGGTGTATACTAAATACACATATTCCAACACGAATGTTTCAAAATGGCAAACTAAAAATGACAAAAGTTGTTTGGGTTTAGAATCACTATGCGAGAAAAGGAAATCGCTGTACGTCAAAATAAAACCTGTCCAGAATTAAAAGCTGTTAATCAATGTAAATCTGGTGTAACGCGGTTCCAAGAAATCACATACGGAGAAGAAAACAAACTGCCATTCTTGGTGATCTTGGTGAATTTCTTTTCACATATTCTTATTTCCATGCAGTGATACCTATAAGCATCTAATGAATTTCAATTCCCAAATGGTGAATTCCAAATATCGTTTACACACATCGATCAAAAACTCGTGAGGTGATTAAAAACTCGACCACCTTCTGTCATGTTTGGCGTGGCAGTTTCAAACACTGGTTCCATTACAAATGGAAAGGCCTCATAGAGCTTTGTGTCAAATTGAATTCCTTGCGTGCAATAATTTTAAAGGTTGAGAAGTTTTTACGAATTGAGCTTCCGTTGTTTTTAATGGTCTGTATTAACACTAATCCTACTGTACAAGAAACCTCTGACCAAAACAACTGATTTTTGCTCTCTAACAAAGCAGTTCAGTGTCTGTTTTCAGCTAAGATTAATGTCGAGCTCCGCTGCTGGCTGGTCATTTTCGTCAGAGGTACTACAAATAAAAATCTTTAATGACATTAAAACTCTAATCAACAACTACAAAGAATAAATTGGATTAAAATATAAAAGTGTTGAACTATTGCTATATTCCAAAATTTGGATCCAGTGATCAGGTGCAACAAATTCGTCCTAGCAACGTAAGGATGGTGGTGATTAAAAACTAAATAATTGAACTTTACATTTTTTTTCAAATTTTTAATTTTTTTGTGCCATATTAGCTAGCATATTTTACAGTAAAACACACATCTGTATAATAAAAAGAAATATACTACTGTTTTGATATCTTTATGATATCATCTTAAGGTGATGAAATTGAGTGTTGAATTCACACGAGTTATTATGTTAAGAAGTTACTAAGTTAAGAATAGCTCACGAAAAGCTTTGAGTCCTTTGTTTCTTTGTTTAGTTCCAACATATTTATATCCACCTTATGAGTCTCACCTCGTGTTTGTCTCTTGTACAACAAAACAACTAATCGATTGGTCACCACTCTGTACTAGAATACTATCCACAGGAACACTTTCATCATTGACAATGACTTTAGCCGGAACTTACTGCTCTTCGCAAAAGCTATTTATATCAAAACTATCAATGAAGAATAAACAAAGGACTCAAAGCTAGCCGTAAACTATTCTTGTTCAAGTAACACACAAATCATATTGAAAACTAGTTTGTTCGCAAAGCAGTTCTTTAAAAATCGTTCAGTGCTGACAACAGACTGCTTCGAGTGTGATGTTCTCAGGTTGTAGTTTGTTCCTTTTCTCTTTGGCAGCGAGGATCTCGTGGGGTTCAACCGAGACTGCTTTTGAGTTTCCAATAAATTTATGAAACTCTTTTCTCCACTAACTCATAAACCGACAATAACAGTTAACTTATTAACCGATAGCGAGACCTTTACTTGAAAATCTCAGACCTCAGTCTTATGGTACAAACTTCGCTGTGTCGGCCCGTACGCAAAGCCCAAGGTCTAAGATATTCCATAAAGACCTCGCTATCGGTTAATAAGTGTTGTGTATGGCATCGGCTGAAACTAGAACCCTCTCACATAGCGCCAAGTCATACATTGCTGCTAACAGTTCTGATTTCTTTAAACATGTCCTAAAAAGATTAAAAACACGATGTAAGAATCAAAAAGCAGAACACTAAAGCTAAACATCCGCACCACTAGCTGGTAAGTTCAAATGAAGCATTGTTCTCTTTTATGACCAAAAAGGTAAATAAAGAGAATCATCTCAATAAAGGGGTTCTTGGGACAACAGAAATAAGAGTAAAAATTGCCAAGATTGTGGATCAAACGTTGATTAATACTTCGATATTGTGGAGCGATTTGGCCAGTATACATAGTGTTGGTTTAATAATAAAAGAACGAAGCTGCACGGAATTTGAAAATTATAACAAATAACGATAATAAGAACGTTAACAACAGTTATTCGGTAGGAAGCTATGTTGAAATTCGATGTTTCTCGTTCATAGATTGATAAAACAACGTCCGTTACTGCAGCGGTCACTTCACATTAACCCCGGTTAGCTTACCCAAACAAGCTCTCCTTCAGTAAAGTGGCTTCGTAGGTTTACAAATAGGGAGCATCACAGATTTTGCAAAAGGCAAAAGTTTGAGTAAGTCATCTCTCAATATGTACCAAAAGGTAGTTTAGAGGTCTGAAAATGTCTTCATGCAGAGCACCATACATCCGGACAACCTCCCCAACCCATATCCTCCATCCCCAAATTCTATTATTTTTGATCGGAAAAATTACCTTTTATTGGGATTATTGATTCTGATTCCATTTCCCATTGTGGAACCATTAGAAGCTGAATATTTTGTGACTTGCACGTACGCGAATTGTTCTAAATGAAATTATAAAATAAGAGATATAACGGGCGTTCTCATTTGCTGTGGTGGCGCACTCTAAATATGAATAGAGTGTAGCTGCATACACTTTATTTATATTATTTACCGGCTGTTTGCGTGGCTTATTAAATAAAAGAAATATAAAACTCGCTTGCTTACTCTGTTCACTGATAGAAACACTTGTGATTTTTTTAGTCCACGAAGGGAGTGCTTCGAGAAAAAAGAGCCGCAGGTTTTATATTTCTAAAATATAACCAAACATAAAAGGCATTTCTCTCTTTATTTATGAGCGCTTTCTACATGCAAAGTCTATATTTGCTATTACCAAAGATCTTATATGACCTTACCAGTCGTTTCAAAATGACCAGCTTGACGATGGCTCTGGTTATGCCACAATAAATCATGGCTTCTCTCGAAAAGTAATATGTGTTAACGATTGGTTCAACCAACACCACAACGGGTCGTTCCAGGCCACTGAACTTAAGGATAGACGTCAAAACTACACGCTGACCGGCATTATCTTCCAAGTTTCCAAACTTAAAATCTTTGAGCTGCCACCGGACATTATTGGCCTCAGACTCCGTGCTGCACAGCACAGCAATGTCTCGATCACTGTACCCCTCACAGGATAACTTCTCTAATGCATAGTATATCTCCTTTGCAGGACTTCCAGTGAAATTTAGGTAACACACTTCATCTCCCTCAAAGTTATGAGCAATTTCCAGTGGATTGCCGTTGTCAGAATTCATGTATTTCTTGGACTCTTGGAATATATTGCCAGAATCACGGATTACGTTTCTAAGGATATGCGAAGGCTGTCGATATTCCGGCATTGGAAGACCAGTTGAAAACCTGTGTTTGACTGATTTTCATCCAGAAAAATCCAAAGATAGCCCTCTGATGGGTTGTTCATTCTTATCAGAGTCTTCAAATAGGAAACACTGAGCCTCATCAATAACTATGTGTTTCGTATGCGGAAACACGTTCAGGTCGTTCATGAATGTGGCACGGCACACTGGTTGAGCGACAACAAACTTCCTGTTTAGTGGAAAGGCAAATTTGATCAAACTAGTTAGAGTTTCAAACAAACCAATCGCAAAGATGGTTAAAATACTAAATATATGACAGACTCAGTTTTGGCACTGCTTTTTATTGTTTCAACAATTTATATTAACTAAGAGCACAAACTTTCGTATGTACAATTTATTTCACCTCCCAAGTTCCAGTACGAAGGGCAAGAGGCGATAAATGTGATAAGAATCACTTCACTTTGTCACTACCATGAGTTCGAGACCAAAATCTTTCTTCATGCTCAAACTTTACAAATCTATAAGCTTCTATAAAACGTCTTTTCATTTCTTTCCTGTTTGAACAAGTGAGTATTATGAAACGACTGGTTAACAAAAAAATGAGTTTAAGCAAAAAAATTCATTGCGCAAAGAAAACACATCTTACAATGAAAAAACACTTCTTCAAAGTCGAAACCATAAAATCAAAATTTAAGACCACCATGTATTTGCCTTTCTTTTTTTATACGATGAGATACGTAATTCCCCTCTTAAATATTTTAGTTTTCCTTTCGCCATTGGTTTAAAGAAATCAAATACTCAATTTGGTTAAACGAGCGTAGTACTCCTCTTTTAATACTTTTTAATATTTTAATGGTTCTATAACCAGCCACCACGCCTTTCATGATTTATTGGTTGAACAAATACATCTACTCTTTAGTTATTGATGTGTACATAACACATACAACAATAACTTACTCTATATCCCTCCTTAACCTTTATTCTCGCAAATATACAAAATCTCGTCTTTGCGGAGCTGTTGCATTCTTTGCAGATTAGCCATGAACGCAAGTGCAACTTGGGTCTTCCCTGTGCCAGCAGGGACATCGATCCACAGTACATGTGAAGGATAGCCCGACATTGCATGTTCCCATACGATGCGAAACTGTTCGATGGTCAGAAGGTTTAGGAACTCTAAGCCGAGCCGGTTGGCAAGAAGAGAGGGACAACTTGCAGTACAATTATAAGGGACTCTAATACTGCTTCACCATCAGTGAAGTAGGTCTCTGGGTAGACTGGCTGAGCTAACATGGTTGAAGGATCGCTGTGAGCTGATAATACGTGCCCAAAAATGAAGAATTTCTCAAAGCAGTTGCCTTCAGCAACCAGTTTTCTCTTGAGTAACTTAGCCACTCTCGAGTTGTAGCTTGTCAGATCCGCGGTCCCGTCTGCAACTGTGTATAGGAAGATCCCTTTGTTTTGGTTAATAAGTAGCAAGCCATACATTACTCCTGAAAGAAAAAATAGCAGTAAGTTAAAAATGCCAAAAGAGGTATACACAGATTCTTTAAAGGTAACAACAGAAATTTTTCCGATAAGAAATAAGGTCGGAAAATTTAAACTACGAACAAAAGGCAAAGTGTTAATTAAGCGTAAATTAATGGACATTTATTCATAGATAACATATTTGTACCAGCAAGAGAAAGAATTGTTTACGAAGATAATGTTCTTGACAGTCATCTCATAATACTGATTTTGAGATGACTTATTGTGCTGAGATTGACTCTGGACTCGTTTTCCAGGTAAACTGAATATATTTCTATGCCATGCTAGCTTGATAAAGGTCTATTGGTTAACAGGGTGTAGTGAAGCTAAAAAGTGTTCACAAAAAATGAAATATTTGACTAATTTGGCAGTTATAATCAGTATAAGTTTGCAGTTGCTAGTTTAATTTTTTAGTTGATTCCAAAACAGACTCCATTTAGAAAGAATGTACGAAACCCTTGCTGCTCTCTTGAGAGCTTCTCTCTGGATATGGTCCGATCATTGGATCCAAAGGCTGAGTCACTATCGCCATTGAAGTCCCATTCATGACAGTACAATAGACAATTTGCACACTTAAAAAATAATTTTGTGTGCGAACTAATAACTTTCCGGCGTCCAGCCTAAAACGAAACCCCTGACAGCGACTAAGAATCATAAGGATCTGAGTTGCTGTGAATCAAGGATCGTTCATCGGGCAGGGCTTGAAATTAGCCTCGCAAACTCGAAAAATGCAATAAAAACCTACATTGACCAGGGATGATAAAGGTCAGAGTAAGTGATTGTTCAATCAAGGGCATCAGAACCTTAAATAACCCTGACACTGGTTCTGTTAACAAAAAATAATATGCAAAACCATGCAAACTGAAAGCCTCATACTTCGTGGTTTTGGAAATCAAAACAATTATTATTAGACTAAGAGTCGGTGTTTTTTGTTTGAGAAAAACTGGTGGATAAAAAGAGCTTTCCAAACATTTTAATCTATTATTAAAAGTATAAGGCTATAAAAATATGTAAAAGAAATTTTTCAAAAAACAAACGTTTTTGGTACACTTGACCATTTTCATCTTCACTTATATTTTTAATAACAAATTAATTTCACCTATGTGTTCCAACAATGGAACCAACAGCAATTTTCTCAAACAAACAACAATTCTTTTAAAATTAGCCAGTGCACATCCGTTCCCACCCCTCCCCCTGGGTGAAAAATTCGGAGAGGAAACGTCTGTGACTTGGCGTCCCTTATCATGTTCTGAGGTCACGTGAGCTTTTCAAGATTTTGAGAACGACTCTCACTGGCTGTTGTATTCTTTGAATACACGAATACTCTCAAAAGTGGGAATACACAGAAAAATAGGCCTGCAATGCGTGCATGTAGCTACTGCGACCATATTTACGAGTTTTAATTTTTGAAATTGAGCACGTTTACTTAAAAACAACCTAAGCCTTTGAGCTCACGGAACTGACGTTGCCAAGGATAAGCGATAATAGTCAAATACCACAAAAAGGGCAGATCAAGTTTTTCAAAGGTATTATTAACAACAACATTTTAACTTTTAACCCCAACATTAGACTTGTAAAGGATGGTTTCATTGTTATTTGTTCAAAGTACTAACTCAACGTTACTGACAATTTCCAACGTTACTAACTGATAATTCAAACGGTGTAAAAATATTGTCTGGGCTCTGATGTTTTGCGGGGCCTACAAAGGGGTGTTCAGATGTCGTTTGTCCCACATTTTTTGGTCTTTTTGTTGCACCTTTTTATCATCTACAGTGTGAAATGAAACGAGAACACTGGACATAATATAACACTTGAATGCTCTTCATGATAATAGGCAGAAAATAACAAGAAAACGTAGTAAATCTTACTTGTATTAAACGTCAGTATTGATCAGCACAGAGCACGAGGACGATCAAAGTCAACGTTCACAGTCGATATTTTTAAGGAAATAGGTCGGTTATTTCCGCTCGTACGGAAACGAATCGGTTAACTCGCTCATAATTCAAGTTTTTCGACAAAATAGGACGTATTGTTTGATTCAAAGCAACAAAAGCTGTAAACAGGTAAAGTTAACACCGCAATCAAACGTCTGCGTGAGCGCAAGATCTGAAACCAATATGGCGGACTTTTTGTCACATGTTGGAACCCAAACAATCAAAAATGATTATTTTTAATGGGCTAGAAACAATTCCTACTCATTACCAATAGATAGCAGACTTCCTTTGAGTTGTGAAATTAAGAGACAAAGGTGCTGTTGTTTAAAAACCCGGAGAATACGGAAAGTTTACACTGGAACACGGTATTCTAAAGTACTGTTTGATTGATTTTGCAACTGCATCCCTAGTTTCATGTTAGTTCATGTTGCTTTTAAAGTTAAAAGTGAGGAACACAGCGGTCAAACGCATGGAGAATGCGCAGATGTTTAATCGCGGTGTTCGTGTGAGGACCGTCGTGTGAAAGGATCTTCATATCAATTTTATATGTCTATAAATCTATTAAGTATGTACTTAGGTATTCTTAGTTAGCAAGATACTCATGCAAGTTTAAATATTTGTAATTTTATTCTTTAAAACACCTGTAATATAAAGTGCAATTGAGCATCTTTTTGCCTATGCCTATGGAAAATGCGCATTATAAGAAAGAACATTACCTGACAAAAAGTACGAAGTACTCGACAAAATGGCTTCTTTTGTTGAAAGTAATAGAAACTTTCCAAATCACAGACACAGTTCAGACACATTAAAAGCGGGGATCGAGGGATGTTTGAGCGTTAGTCGAAAAATAGATATGCTACAAGTCGACTCGCAGAATTTATTTTTTGGAGCACAGTTTTTTCGGAGTTCAGTCTTTTTCGGAGTTTAACTTTTTTGGTAAACAAACGCCGAAGGCGCAAAAGAGCCTCTCGCTCCCTCCGCTTTGCTCCGGCGTTTCAAAGCTCTTTCGCGCCTTCGGCGCTCAGTTATTTTTTTGTTTGTTTGTTTATCAAAAAAGCTAAACTCCAAAAAAAACACTAAACTCCGAAAAAACTGTGCTCCAAAAAAAAAATTGTGCGAGTCGACTTGTAGCAAGTCTAGTCGAAAAACAGCTAGCTACATTTACGCCTACCATGCCAGGAAAGTCTAAAAGAGGCTTTTATGCTAATCACTAATTCATTGTAATTCTTCCACGAACTGATCATGAGGTGGCTATTGGCATTCTGATTGCCTAAGTTTCAAAGTGGCGCAGCTTTCCCCAGTCAAATGCGACAAGTTCACGCTTTGTAGTCACAAGTCTCAGACCAGAAAGGGGTCGGAAAATTCCCCAAAATACCCTACAAAATACAAAGACATAAAGATTTTCACCCTAAAAAATACCTCTCGGTTTTAAAATTACCCTGAAAAAACAATTAGGCCTGCAATCGAAAAACTGCATGAACTAAGTTATCTGGAAAAATTATAAGCCGGAGGGTTTAATTTATTTCACAAGCACACAGCTAAGCAAACACTATAAGATTTAGTGGTTTGTAATCAAATGTCTCTACGCCATTGCTTGAATAGACTACTTCACTCGGTTTATAGGTCTTCTTGATGCCATTTGAGGTCATATACATGTTCATTTACTAAGAAAAAGGGTTTGATAAGAACTTCTCAAGGCAAGCATGAAATTGAAAACATATTAGAAACCTACATTTACCAATTTCATAATTAATATAGTTAGCATATACCAACTCGGCTACGCGCGATTTGATTGGTTTAGAAATAATAGAAGTCAGGCAATAAAGTAGATAATGAGACCGAAACAAAATGGCGGACGAAAGTAGTCGCTTCGCGACAGTTTCGGATAACGATATTGAAGCAGTTTGCTTGAAAAACACGGGATACTTAAAACAGCCTAAAAGAGAAAAAGAAAAAGAAATTCCGTTTCACGCCATTTACAATATTTTGTAGCTGACAAACTGTCAAAACATGTTTGTTGTATGTTAGGCTGCTCACGCGTGAGTCTCGCCACGCTCATCACGATTCAAGTGGTGTGATAATTTTTTTTTTCTTAAAAATCTTTTGTTTTCTTAAAAGGAAATTTGTTGCCTCACTGGTATATACTATAACACCCTTTTATTCTACTTCAATTTCGGTAGATAGTGCCTTCGGCGCTCAGTAGATATTCTACCCCTATCCACCTCAACTGAAGTAGAATAAGTGTTAGTTATTGGGTTGGTGGGAGTGGGCAAAAGAATCAGTTTCGAATTAGTAATTAGCCGGCATTAAAATACAATTGTTCTATAGTTCCCATTTTCTCGTGTCGTACGTTCCACCATTTTTTTCTTCTTTTGCACCAGCATGATTTTTCGCTTCACTGTCAAAAAAAGAGGGTTGATAGAGTAGATAAGTGAATCATATATTCCACAAACTGACCAAACCCTAAACAAGCTAGCTAGTGCCGTTGCTATTACACCAACCCTTTCTCCACCCGTAAGCTTTGAGGTGCCAAGGCATAAATAACTCCAAAAATTGTAAAGTTGCAATACGCAAAAATCCTTCCTCTTTTATTTATTTTTTAGCCTTAATCATCCCAAATGAGTTGTTCTTAATTCAATTTATGCAAGATAGAGGATTGTGGAGGGGGATAGGAGGTGTTTGGGGATCG
>JAOBRD020082447.1:0-10344 GCA_027575215.2 Hydrozoanthus sils
CCCCCCCCCCCCCCCCCCCCCCCAGTAAGCCCATGGTTTTGCCACCCATGATATTAACATGATATAAAATGGTCTAAAATTGTTTCATTAATATGTGACCCATTCACACATTGATGTGAATGGGTCACATATTATCAGACTGATTGACCCGCAACAAACTAGTAGCACATTTGTGGCTGACCAACAAAAGGAGAAATTTAAATTATAGTAAATGTGCCTGTATTAGTTGCAATTTTAAACCTGATTTATTTTAAGGTACTGCCTTTGATATTGTCCGGCAGTGTTATGTATGTCTGTGGTTTTAATAGCTTAGAACTAGAATCGATCGGTATGGAACACAACTTAGAATGTTTGACATACGTCGGACTGCTGCTTGGTAGCCCGGTCTGCACAGGTAGCCCAACACAACATTTCTCCCCTCTAAGAGAGAACATACATGAAACAAAACAATGTCAACAAATGTAATCACAGCTATGTCCTTGGTAATGTTGTAGCTTGCTTTAGAGATCCAGTCTGGTATACCTTTAGTTGCATGTCTAGATCTTCAGACAAGTTCTGGTTGTGCCAGCGGAGAAGTCTTGTGTGTGACTTGGTTATCTTGCAGTGGTTGTCTGAATGACAGAGGGATATCATCAGCAGAAACGTCGGTTAATGCTGCTGGAGGTAAAGGATCACCTGACTGGCAATTAGTTAACGTTGTTGGGAGCAATGGAGTGATTGGCATCTGAGCTTGTTTGGAAGTCTCTTGAACTGATAGGTCAATAGGAATTTGATTAGGAGTCGAACTTGCTGTTGACCTATGGTGCTCTTGCAGCAGGGTGCATGGTGTCAGTTGATCCATGTGATGTCAAACTATCTGACTGGGGTGATGGTCGGGTTGAATCTCGTACATTGCGCTGCCATGCTGGGAAATCACCTGTCCTTTGGTCCATTTATTGCTGGATGATGTGAAATCTCTGAACCACACTTCTTGGTTCTCTCAAAAGGTGCTAGATGGTCAAAAAAAACAGCTGGAGTTGGATGGTGAGGTCTTGCTTTGTATGGGAAAAGTGAATCCATTCTTGTGCAGAGCTTTCTGCCAAACATGAGCTTAGCTGGAGATTGTTGCGCCATTGCATATGAAGTATTGCAGTACTGTAGAAGGAAGTTTGCTATGCGTTGAGATGGTGGACTCTGTCCTACTCGGTATGCTAATTTAAACGTCTGAACAGTTCTTTCCACCTGCCCATTGCTTCTTGGGTGATATGGTGCTGTGGTGCTTTGTCTTATCCCATTGCATCTTGTAAATTCTGCGAACTCAGTTGATGTCAGCTGTTGGCCATTGTCACTGACTATATGGGTGGGGAGACCAAATCAAGCAAAGAGACTACGAAGCACATTGATGGCTGCCGCTGTTGTAACTGTGCACATCGGTGCTATTTCAATCCATTTCGAGAAGGCGTCTGTAACAACAAAAGAGTACATATTGTTTATTGGGCCGGCAAAATCAATGTGTACTCTTTCCCATGGTGCTTGAGGATAGATCCAGGGGTGGTATTGAAAGTGTGGTGCATTGCATGTGGTATTGCACGACTCACAGTTTTTGGACAGACTTTCGATATCTCTGTCGATTCCGGGCCACCATATGTGATGTCTTGCAATCTCCTTCATTAATCCTAACTATCCCGAGGTGTCTTTTGAGTAATTCTTAAGGACATGTTGTCTGAGGCCCTTGCGAACTACAACACATTGCGCATGCATTATGCAACCATCTAACAGGGAGAGTTTGGGTGTGCAAACTAGGTATGGCTTGGCATAGTCCTCTGTATTGCATGGGAAACCATGTGAACTGAAACTGTAGATGTCTTGAAGAAGAGGGTTTGAGAGGGTGTGTTGTTTAATGTCTTCCGCTGTGACAAGTAGAGGATCTAATTGTTCTAATTGATACATGTCAGCGAAGTCAATGTCCTGCGCTGATAGTGTGCCCTGTAGTGGAAATCATGATAAAGCATCCGCATTTGAGTGATCTTGGGATGCTCGGTACAGCATGTCATAAGAATATGCAGACAGCTTCACCATCGCTGCATCCTCATGCCGAATATCAGTGGAATTCCTGTTTTTGGACTGAGTATAGCAATAAGGGGTTGATGATGGAATGTCTTCCATGAAGGCACACATGAAATCTTGTTACACTGAACACTATTTAGAGTGCTTCCTTGTCTCTGAGCATAATTTTGCGTGCTCTTACTCAGTGTTCTTGAGGCAAAAGCAATGGAATGTTCCATTTCATCAGCTAAGCGATAGGAAAGCAAGGCACAAGGGTATGAGTACGCTCTCTACTGTGATCATAGATTTAATTTTTTCAAAAGCCGCTTGGCATCCTGCGGTCCAAGACCATTGCACTTCCTTCTTGAGCAATTGATGTAGTGGATGAAGAACCTCTGATAGGTTCAATAAGAACTTCTGGTAGTAGTTTACCAGGCCTAAAAAGGTGCCGAGTTGGGAAATGTCTTGGGGGGGGGGGGTGGTGCTGTCTTGATTGCCTCTATTTTATTGTTTAATGGATGAACCCCGTCTTTGTCAATCATATGACCAAGGTACTGATGGCCTCATGAATTCACATTTCACATGCTGTACCATAAGACCGTTGTATTGCAAGCATTGTAGTACTTCTGCGAGATTGTTGATGTGTTGACTTTGGTCTTTTCTGGTGACTAGGATATCGTCCTGGTAGCGTAGTATGTGCAGAAGATCTTTAAACCCTTGAGCATGAACTTATGTCGCCACCAAAATCTTTGCATATTTCTATGATATACATAGAGCAATGGAAAATGTAGTTGAACTGATTCAAGGCTATTTTCTCCTTACCAGAAAAGTATAACGTCAAATGACATTTTCAAGCATGCGTGAGGGAATTTACTGAGTATTTTTCTCATACAAGTCAATAGCATGTGGCGCCATTTTCATTGTGAAAATACTCTTTGAAAACTGTGTTTGGGGTAGTGATAGAAATCATGGCGGACTTGACAAAGCTTCTTTGGACTTTAAAACACACTCTGGAGAAACATAAAGGTTTAAAGTAGCTGTGAAAAAAAGGTAAAACTGTAACTTTGTTTGTTGTGCAATTAATGGTTTCATTTTACTTTGGCATTTGAGCTTTATGTTTCCGAATGTTCATGAAAATTTCAAAAATATTAAGAAGATGAAGAAGAAAGCAAGGAGGAGAGTGACGATGAACAATTTCAAAGAGATGAATCTTTTGTAAACTGGAATGTTGATGAAAGTGAAGTTTCTTGTCCTGAATTTACCAAGTACGTTGGCCCAACGAAAAAAATGCCACGAGACTCCCTGCCGCTTCATTTTTTTATGTTGTTTTTCACAACTGGATTAACAGAAATGATTACCAACTTCACAAATGCCAATGCAATCAAGATAATCAATGAAACAAATATGACCAGGGAAATTTTAAGTTGGGAAGAAGTTACAACAGAAGAACTAGTGGCTTTTCTCAGTGTTGTTGTTCTTATGGGCATAGTAAAAGCTGTACTGGTTCCAAGGCGAAAGATTTCACCAGTGAGGAGTAACTAAAGTTTTCCCTCATGAATGATTTGATTTTGTTCTTAAATATTTTTATTGTAATGATCCTGAAACTCTTCCCCAAAAAGAAAATCCTGAATCTAAACTGTATCAAGTGAAACCTATTCGAAAAACTGTCGAAGAAATTCTTAGATCTTTACGACCCACACAGGTCTACTGCAGTCCATTGATGAAGCAATGGTAAAATTCAAAGGCCGGCTAAACTTTTTACAGTACATGCCAATGAAACCTACAAAGTTAGGAATTAAGATTTGATGCCAATGTGATTCAGTAAATGGTTATCTGTGCCAATTGGATGTGTATACCGGTAAAGATTAAGACCAACAACCAACCGCTCATGGCAGATGGCAACAACAACCTGCCAAACCACAAGAGAAACTTGTGCCATGTATTGTCCGGTTGCTTACAAGATCACTAGTTGGAAAAAACTATTTTGTAATAATGGACAATTTATTCAGTAGTATTGAACTGTTTAAGTCACTTCTGGATGAAAACATCTTATTTTTGTTGTGGAACTCTAAGGGAAAATAGAAAGTATTTCTCACAAACCCTAAAAAAACAAAATTTAAAAAATCAAGGAGATTGGAAATTTGCGCATATATAGGGGTAATTTAGTATGTACTCTCTGGAGAGACAAAGCACGAAAAAAACATGTTACTGTGTTAAACACAGTGTAATCCTGTAGGAGATCCAGCAAAAGATGTTGTAAAATGTAGAGTAAAATCCACAACAAACCCGGGCCATTTTAAAGTAAAATCAATTTTCGTCCTCCATCAGTTTCATTTTACAATAAGTGTATGGGAGGCATTGATTTGCACAATCAGAATCGGAGATATTACAATTTAGATCTAAAATCTGTAAAATGGTGGAGGTACCTATTTTTGGTTTTTGTTAGACGCTACCATTATCAATTTATTTATTTTATATAGAGAGACAGTTGAAAAATCGCTCCGTATTTACAGTTCCGCCTTCAACTCGCAAGGAACTGATCGAGCAGTTTACTGCTCTGAAGAAAGCAGGTAGGCCATGACCATCTTTGCCAACAGGATCTTTCCAGGTTCTTGGCCATATTTTCCACAAATTAATCCATCAAGGGCATGCAAGACCCAGCAAAAACTGCAAAAGAAAGCCTAAAGTAGGGGCGAAGAGAAAAAACTGGCAGAAACAAGACTTGGATGTCATGGTTGTGGAGTTTTGTTGTGTCAGCCATCAGAGAAAGCAAATTGTTTCGAAGAGTGGCATAAGGCTCTACAACAAGATAAATCTGAATTAATTTGATCATCTATGTCTCTATTCATCAAATTAAGTGTTTACTTTAAAAACAAAGCTAGTTTGTTATTCATTTTGTTATGATTTTGCCACTCAAAATAGCTTTCGTGTGGCAAATTCAAATTTCAACATGATCAACTTGAAGTAACAATATCATTTCAATACTTCAATAAATGACATTTATATG
Source organism: Hydrozoanthus sils (assembly GCA_027575215.2). Taxonomy (NCBI): domain Eukaryota; kingdom Metazoa; phylum Cnidaria; class Anthozoa; order Zoantharia; family Hydrozoanthidae; genus Hydrozoanthus; species Hydrozoanthus sils. The sequence goes on from JAOBRD020082447.1 coordinate 5,033, forward strand.
ACTTAATTTCTTGGTTTATAAGTAAAAACTTTTGTTTTAAGTCCAAATTAAACCAATTAAGAAAGCCAGTTTTGAGAAAATTAGAAATGTTCCATTGTTGCTTACAATTCTTGTTCCCAAGGTCAATTAATACCGTGATTTAAGTGAAAGTGGATCATGCATGATTAAACTTGATTCCTGGGTTAAATATACGATCCATTTGCCTCTGAAAAATGGCTGCTGACGAAGAGAACCAAACGGAAGCCAATTGTAGGCATACAACCCCTTGTGTGTGGTGAGGGTCATAAATTTCTTTAATTAGTTGACGTGTATTGGGATTTGGGAGTAAGCCTTTGCCAAATCTAATTTCGAGAATATAGTTCCAACATTCATCTTTTCTTGGAGATCGTCTAAAATGGGAAGAGGGATAGGTATCAGCTTTGAGTTTCGGGTTGATTGTAACCTTGTAATCGCCGCATAGATGCACACCTCCTGACTTCTTGCCTACTGGAACAATTGGGGTTGCCCATTCACTGTTGGGGATAGGAGAGATTATACCTTGTTTCTCTAAGTCATCTAATTCAGCTTCAACTTTCAGTCTGATGGTGAAAGGTACTGTACAGTGCTTATGGTAGCATGTGTAGTTGGGCAGAGAAACCCTTTAGGCAGCCTAGCTTGTTGCTGAAAACATGATACTTGTCAAGCAGCGCTTCAAGTGCTGTATCTTTTGTATGCACTGTTAAGATGGATGGCCAGTCAAGTGCGAAGAGTTGGAGCCAAGAGCAACCAAATAGTGTGACTCTTGGTCTGTCTACCACATACATCTGAGCTTCATGACAACCACCGTTGTAGCTAACGCTTGCACTAATCATTTCCTTAGGAATGATCAGCCCATTATCGTATGTGTGAAGTTTTACATTTGCTGCTTTCAATTCTAGGAGCCTGCCTGTTTTTTTTTTAGATTTCACTGTGGATGATTGATACCCATGAGCCTGTGTCAAGCTCGATGCTAAGGCTGCATTGAGCCATCAATCCGCCGGTGGCCATGTTAAACTATGTTTATTCTTGCTCTTGGAAAAGAAATGACCTGGAATTGTGCTTACATTTACTGTCTCTGAAATTTCTTCTGCCTCGTCGCCAATTGTTATGTATGTCTGTGGTTTTAATAGCTTCTAGAATCGATTGGTACAGAACACAACTTAGAATGTAGGGCCGCTGCTTGGTAACCCGGTCTGCATGGGTAGCCCAACACAACAGGCACGATTTTGAAAATGTCTGACAGATTTTAGGAATGTCAGTCATTTTGACTGGTACTGTCAAAAAATTTTTTCGACTGCTGCATTTTTTAACACTGCTGCAAAATTTCACATAGAAATGTTTTCAAAGTTTTATTAACTACTGTCAGTATTAGCTGATTTTAACAAGTCATTTCACTTTTCACTGATACACTTTACAGTTTTAAGACTGGTTTGTGTACAACTAGCTATGAAGGGAGGCGGAAAAAATCTTCAGCACAGAGAAGTTTTCAATTATAAGAAAAATTACTCACTGTTTTATTGTTTTAATTCCTACTTTTGGTTCATCTGGAAAGAATACAAACATCTGATCTGTAAATTGAAAAAAAAATCAAATTTTGGTTGCATTGAAAATATGCACATGCATGATACAGTGTAAAATTACTTTGAAAGGTGGGAATTAACTTGTCTGGGGAAAAATGTATGTAAGGGCATCTTCAGACATGTAAAACACTCATGAATAAAATAAAATTTATGTTAGTGAGAACACTGTAATTGACAACTTAATTTACATGCTAGGAATTACAGTACCGCTCGCAAGTAACACAACCTCTACTCGCGAGCACAAGTAGTTTGTAAATACAAGTACCTGTAGGGTCATCATTATGAGCTACAAGAATTGACAAATCACTTCTGGATGGTCGGTTTTCACTATATAACAAGAAAAAAATTACAAGTTTTTACCAATAAAGGCTGTAACAACATTGAAACCTGCATTGTAAATTGTTCTTATTCTTACCATGATCAGTGTTTACACAAGACAATGCACTACTTGGCATCAAAACTGTCATGTCAAAGAAGTTTTAATGAAATTAATGAAACACATGTTTATATACATTTACAAACATACATACATGCATGTATACATAGTTTTTACATGAATAAATATGTATACAAACATAAGTCATATGCACATAGTATTATATACAAACATTCATACACCTTATTTTTTTAATTTTAGAAGAGCTATGGGCAACTATTATCTGTGAGAGTTCATGTCATTAAAATGAAAGCTAGTACATGTACAAGTACTAAACAGACAAAATGGAGTTTTAAAACCCTAATTCAAGTCCCTATCAAGCTTAATTTTTTACTTTTTGGATTAAAACTGTTTCCATGTTTAAGTACTGTATGCTTTCTAATAAAAAAAAGATTAGATATTAATTTTGACTGAGCAGGCCGGGGACTGGTAACCTGTGACCTAGCAGCAGTGAGTTATGTGGTTTTTGTTTAAAAAATTTCATTTCTGTTAAAAAATGTCATAAAATTTTTATTTCAAACAATTTCAAGGGAATAATTCATTGATTTGTAAAGTTATAACAATGTGACTATTGTAGCCAGAATTGAATTTTTGAGATAAAAAAAGATTGTCTCTGTTTCTTGCTACATCATATGCCTCCTGCTACATCATCATTGCATGCTTCAAGTCTAAAAAATGTAACAGGAATGGTGAGAAAGGGTTTTATTTTCGAAAATTACTATTATTAAAGGGTTCTACTGTTCATCTGGAACTTAAAAAAATATGCTTGATAGGGACTTTACGGCTTGGATGGTAATGAAGCTTGGGAATTTAAAAGACAAACTGTACATGTTGCTGAAATAGAAACACAGTTTTCATAGTTACTGTTCAGTTAATGTGTGTACCTTGGCCTATCTCCAAACTGCTCCTTGAACTGGTCAAGAGTCTGCTCCAACTCATCTTGTGTAACAAGATACCCGCGATCATGACACATCTATCAAGTGTTAAGCAGCAATTAAATTACATTTCCAGTTGTATCGGTAATTCTCCCAACTACAGTCCACATGTTTTTGGAACAAGTTTTGGAGAATTTGACTTTTCATTTGCAGTTTTTTGACTTGCTTAACCAACTCTCATTTTGCCAAAATGTCTTTATAATAATTTTATATGTGTTGTATGAGGATAACTGGAAACTCCAGAGGGGTCGGGGTTAACGTTTCCTAGTGGAAAATGGAAAATCCAAAGGGGTGGGGGTTTTGTTTGAAATTCCCTCTGTGGCAGGGGTCTGAATATTTTCAGGAACTACACAAGAAAATCGATCATTTTCCCAGTCATCTTGAAGTAAATTTTGTCTGAAACCCCTTCTCCCCTACAAATTCCTTCGCCTTTGACACCCCCACTCTTTCACAATTTCCAATTTCCCCCGTGATGGGAGTCTGGATATTTTCTGGAACTACACAATGGTTCTTATGATTATTTTTTCCTATCTTCTTTGCTCTCAAGTCAATCTGTCTTCTAAATGGTAAATTATTCAGTTCATCATCACGGCCACAAATTTGTCAAACACTGCATGCAAAGCACACAAGGTAGCAAGAATTGAAGAAAGAGAAATGTCAATACCCAAACACAAGCCAACAAATTGCTGAGGTTTAAGTACGAAAAATGAACTGAATAATTTACCGTTTAGTCACGTAGAGTGGAAATAGGACAGAATGACCAATTAATTCATTCCAAAATCGTGATTTTGAATGCCTAACACTTGTCGCCAACAATGTACTTGCCGAATTTGCTTCGCTCAACTGTAATTTCTGAATTTTTAAGAATTTTCCACTCTATACAACTATTTGGTAAATATGTACTATAATTTTGTAAGGTTTGGAAGATTTAGTTCCCACCCTTTAACATTACTCCTATCTGTACTATTATTCGAATCTCCAAAGTAGGAACTGATAGGTCTTGGTTTGGGTCAAAAAACGGCACCGCAGCTGAGCAGTTAGCAGACTATTTGACTCATATCCGTGAGTTCAAAGCCTGGCTAAGCCTAAAGCAATGGCCAAGGTTCTGCTGTTAAAAAATTCTTTCAAGTTTTTTCTTTTAACTGGCCGAGTTATTGATAAATAGATTAAGCACTTAAATTTCTCACTGGAGCTCTCCGCAAGATGAAGGTTAACAGATTATTATGAAGATTCTTTACATTCATCCGAGTGGGTAAGACTAAACCAGAAACTGTTCTCAAAACAAAGATGGAGATCATATCCACATGTAACTGCAACATCTCCAAGACTGTCAAAAAATCAGCCAGCCGAAATGTCAACCTACTAACCTGCATTACAGTTTTACGAATTCTCCAGAACCTGTACGTTAGTTCTGCATCGTCCATTTTTCAATATGACGAACAAATAGTCACAGAAAAATCGTAACTTCTACGACACTAACAACTGGAAGGATAGGGGTCAACGTTAATTTGCTTGAGCCCGCGATTCTTGTATTGCGTCGTGCCACCACAGGCCCCCCAAGCTTATGGTGAGAAAGGGATGGTTGTATAGACTATATACTTCCATACAAAGTCTTATAATTTTAACTAAATTTCAAAAATCGTTAATTTTGGAAAAAAAAGTTAACCTACCTTGAGTTCAACTTGTGCTTGTCTCTTGTGTAAATTTTGGGCGCGATTTGAGGTGTTTAAGAGGGATTTTGCGATCGGTGTTCATCCCCCAGAGAAAAATTAAAAGGCAGGGGGGCGAACACCGATCGCAACATCCCTCTTAAACACCTTTTAAACACAATTAACGATTTTCGAAATTTAGTCAAAATTGTAAGACTTTGTATGGAAGTTTGTACTATAGTCTATTCAACCATCTCTTTCTCACCATAAGCTTGAGGGAGCCTGTGGTGCCACGCTACTTTCATATCGGCTGCGTCGCCACATTGACAGAGAATTTCAAAAACATTATAGAAATGGATGCTAAATTGAAAAAGATCAAAAGCAGACATTTCAACCCTCCCGTTTTCCCGGGAGTCTTCCGATTTTTGGTTCATTCTCCCGGTCTCACGGTTTTGGAACAATTCGAAAATTAATGTTCAAATTATAGAAATTGTTGGGTGGAAATGGGTTTATAATTAAATCTCAGTTTTGTTCCAAAATCAAAGTCGCTTGACAGTCAGTCAGTTTCCGCAATTCTCTTTTCCAGTCTTCTTTTAAAGGTCCATCTTCCCGTCCAGTTATTTTACAAAAGGTATGATTTCGATGTTTTAGAAATACAGGAAATTAGCTATTTCAGAAGACTATATTGCCAATA